>APFE031498809.1:0-17693 GCA_000404065.3 Pinus taeda
GTGGGATTATAGAAGCTCTATTGAAATCTAGAAGCCTTTCACATCTACTCTCATATTTGCAACTAACTTTTCTATTGATTCTTCAATCAATTGTGACACAACTTGCCATTACATGCCACTTTCCTTTGTACCAAATTATGCTTCTAGGATGTTCCATACTTCTTGGGAAGATGTATATTTTGCTACCTTGTGTTGGGCCATGAATACGACCACTTTGTAACACTTATTTCATCCATTTTTACTCTTTTCTATTATATCATTTGTCATAATTTATCATTTAAATCCATTTTATAAATAATTTATGCTCTTATGGATGAATATTATTTATCTTCCTTTATTTCTAATAAATTGATGATTATGCATGATTTTATCCATGATAGGTTTAAAAAATTGGTTGTAACATTATTCACCATCTTTAGCCTCCAAGGTAATTTCCAGATTGAAGATTTGTCATTAAAAGTGCCAACTCAGAAATTCGCTGGAATAAGGAGTGACAGTTTGTGGTTGAGATTCTGAGCAAATGAAGACAAATCTGGAAAATCTGGAACATGGGTTTTGTCTAGAACGGACCCAATTAACTATACTAAAGAACGGTTTGCCCAAATTCGACGTGTACTGAGAGAAACACAGGGTTCTTTGAGCACGATTTTCTCAAATTTGTTGTTGCGGCCGTCCTCCAAATCTCAGCTGCAAAGACCAAATTCGCCTTGCTCTTGTTCAAAGTTGAATGGGAATATATTTTCTGGTTGATCATTGGTTAGAATCAATCCAATTTTGTAATAGAAATCATGTTGTAATTATCTTTGTTGTAACTTCTCTCTGATCTCTCTCTATTTAAATGAGAACAGAGATTAGAGAAGGGGATGATTAATTTGGAGAGGGATGATGAATTTAGAGATGGAGACTTAAGGATTCAGAATTATGATTTGAATTAGAGATTTAGAAGTAAGGGTTCATGATAGAATATGAGGAAAAGGAGATTGTTGCATGTTGTAATTCTCTGAGCTTCTGCTGTTGTACTGATTTTACAATTTGATGATTAATACATGATTGGGGAGTTGTTGTTCATTCTGTTCATCTGAAGTAACCCAACAGCATCCGCTGGCGGCTAAAGGCCCAGCCTCTGGTGGAGTACGTTGCTGCTGCTGTATATTATCTTTTTGGTTTATGCGTGGTTTGTATTATTAGCTTGAATCGGTAATCTGGTGTGTTTTGTTATCTTATATTGCATCTCTGTTATATTTCATATATCATTCTCTACAACAAGAAAGTCGTAATGTGCATTCTGATCTTATAACGTATTGCTATTCCTTTAAAGTCGTTAATGTAACATTGTTGTTCTCTACATAATGCTATTGTTGTTTAATTGCAGAGTAATTAAGCTATAACATTCTTAAGCTGATATTACTGTATTTGTCTATTGTTTATACTTCATACGATCGTTGTTCAATTGAAATTGTGGTTCCATTATGAATTGTAATTGTTACCCTTTCTAACTAGGATTAATCCTAACAGTATCAGACTCAAATTACTGTTTTTCTTAATATCTCTGTATGCTGTGTGTATTATTTATTTCAGCATCGTAGGCTCTAAGCGTTGTTCTATATTTCATTTCTAATTAATTGCCATTCTATTTCCGTGTGATGTCCGATTTATTCTTAAAGTAGAGGTTGTTATATGATTCCTATAGAACACGATTGTTGTATTTGTTCTTGTAGACTAAGGTGTTGTTGCTTGTTGAATTCAGTTGTTGTTACATTTCCTAACTGCTGTTCCATTTCCTGTTATTCGCATTATCTTTGCTTTGGTGTGAAGAACGATCTGAAACTGTAGTGGGCATTGACATTTGTTGTCTAGTTCCCAGATTGATGATCTGTTCCTTGATTATCTTCAGCTACATCAGTTTACAAGGGGATGAGTTACTGTTACTGTACCCTTGACTGATCATTTGCTGTAGTTTTCTAAATGCATGATTTAAGTCTTAAAGTGATTTGCTGTAAGTAGATCTCATTTTGAACATCCATTTACTCTTGTATTTTGAGCATTGTACTACATCTTTCATAACATTACTCTTGAGTAAATAGTTGCCTCAGACTAAGTACACTCTTGAAATAAAAAGTTGTCCCTAGGTTGACAATTAATGTGAAGGTAATTAGGAGTTAAAAGACACCTTTTTATCGCTCGACATTTTGGCACCGTTGCCGGGGAGAGTGTAGCCATTTCTAAATAGTAGTGTGCATCTAATGGGTGCATGTTAGGAAAGAATTGGGTATTAGAAACTGATGGTAAGAAATTGCATCCAGGAGCATGTAAAAGCCCTACTCCCCCACCCGCTTTCCAACAGAATTGTTAAAGAACTTAGGGTAAATGATTGAATTTTTGTGTGAATGACTAGAAAAAAATAGAAATTTTGAAAAATGAATCACATGATTTGACTCAAGTGGTGATGTAAGCACCACCCATTTCACTAACCAATTGACAGGAACATTTGAAGAAGGGGCCTCGAAGAAACATATGAAGAACATCTTCTATTATGTTAAGAAATGGCTCACATTTCTACTTTTGAATTTCCTATCAAAGATCTAGGAGGAGTGACACCAATGCACATAATTCCCCCATCTTTACCAAATTTTCATGGTTTAGCAAATGAAGATCCAGATACATTCTTATTTGAGTTTGAAATACTTTGTAGAGGTTATGATTATTACACTAACGATCAAAGGTTGAAAGTGTTTCCTCTTACTCTAAAAGGAGCAGCTCTTCGATGGTTCATGAGCCTAGGTGGGAATTGCATCCAAACATGGGAGGACATGAAGAACATATTCTTGAAAAAGTACCAAGACTATTGCAAGGCTGATGAAGATATTTTCGATATGATACAAGGGGAAGATGAAATCTTGGAGGACTATGTAGATCGATTTCAATACAACCTTCAAAAATCAAAGCATAAGCATTTGGAAAAAGAGATCTTGAAAACACTCATTCTTAAAGGGATCAAAGATGAATTTTAAGAACTTTTAAATCTGATAGGAAAAGATGATGTTTTTCAGTTGTCATATGATGATGTTTGTGAATTGTGCATAAGGTATTCAAGAGGAATCTCCAAGGCTGGTAAGAATTCTAGAGATGTTTTTTCTTTCTTTTCCAAATCAGCTACAAGAATAGGAGACATAAGAGCTGAAATCAATGATTTACTTGAACATTTTAAAGTTGATTTTATTACCTCTCTAAGTTCAAAATTGGATGCTTTGCAGGTTCATAAAAATCAAGAATTTGATGAAGTGTTTTTCACTCGTGACCGAAAGGAGCATACCATAGATGGTTACTCTTCCTTATCTAGGATGGAAGTATCATATCAAAGAGGTGAGGAAGCTGCAAGAAGGTCAAAACCATGGAAATCACGGCCTACAGGTATGGTTCAAAACACTTTTTCTCCATTCTCGTACTTGCATAATCCATTATGGAATAGTAATGTGTTAGGGCAGCCATGTCAATTTCAATATAACCACCACCAATCTTATCTACAAGCTTGGCATGGTTCACCTTATGATTACATGACTACTCTCCCTCATCTTGTAGCACAAGCACATTCTCCATATTCTCCACCAGCTCTTCCACAACATCCTGCTTGCATATAAAATTTATCCACTCAACCCAACCAACCACATCATCACAATGCTCCATTCCTTAAACATTTTCCTGCTCAACTAATTCCACACCCTCACCACAATAAACCAGTACAACATGCTTACAATGTTGAACTGCCAAATTTACGCACCCTTCCCACCCATTCTATCTCAAATGCGCCATTAGAGAAAACTTACAATGAGATTCAGAATGTTTCAAATTCAAAAATTGTAGAAGCTATGGAAGAAAATGAGGTTTCTTATAATATGTATCAACAAGCTATTTTAAAAGCTCAAGAACTTCATGATCTGATGGATATGAGAAATCAAGAAAGTAATGGATACATTGAAGATTGGATTCACTCCATAATTTGTTTGCAACATCACTCTATGCTTCAACAATTTTTGATACCATTTTTTCAAGCGAAGTTGGCTTCTCATACCCTAATTTTCATTAATATGCATTTTTCAAATTTGGGTATGTGTATACGTGAAGCCTTACTTCGAAAATGGCTCCAATGGAAGTACTCATATACGTAGTCATATTCATTTTTCAAATCAAAATATGTTAGTGTAGAAAATAAAATAAATAAGCGAATAAATAAATGCATTTTGTTTTTTTTTAATGTAAAACTAGTTGTTTTTTGTTGCAACATGCTATGCAAATCAATATTGGTGATAATTTTTTAATTCATTTGTGTATGTAGATGGATTATAATGGAAATAATAGTTCTACAAACACTCATATTCAATTTTATTACAAATTTGAAAAAATGCTTCAATATCATATTTTTTTGGCTTGTGGGCTTGATGGAATTTCTGCAAAAATAGTCGGGACAATCATGTTTTGAGGGACCAAAAGGGAATATTTTTAAAACCTGTTTCTATCCTAAGTAGCCCTTGATGTCTACTTTCCAAAACATGGACCGGATGTCTAGCGGGCAGCTCAGGAACAGAGTTGGGACAGTCAGTTTTTGGAGGCCTAAATTAATGAATTTTTAAAACCTGCTTCTACGGTATATTCCCCTATGAATCTAGTTTACAATGCAATTAGAATCACTCATTTTTGATATCGTATGGGGAAGTTATGATCAAAATACTGACTGTTTATCGTCAATCAGCACTCTTAAAACTCTGTCTTTCTGGCTGTTCTGTATAGTATTTGACCAACCAATTATTCTTATCTTTAAAACCTGTTTCTATTGGAAATAAATAAATGAACCTAATTTCATTTCCAGTTTGAATCATTCGAATCCGACATCAAACAAAAACGTTATGCTTGAAATATCAACTGTTGGTCTAAGCCGAGTAATCGCAAATAACTCTATTATGCAGGTTGTTCTAACTAAAATTGACATATCATATCATAGAATCTTTAAAACCTATTTCTACTGGAGATAAAAACTTGAATTAGCTCTCATTTGGATTTTGAATCACTCAATTTGGACAAAACATAAAGAAGTTGTGATTAAAATACTGCTGGTTCGTATGATTAGCCACTGCTCTCCCGTAGGTAACAAATAAATTTTACTTTGTTATTTTCTCCGTGGATTTTTCCTATAGAGTAACTACTTGTTAGTTTTTTTGCATAATTCTTGGTTTAGGGGAGCCTGCGCACTTCTCTTTCTCCATGATTTAATGTTTTATTGCAGGTAAATACTTGTTTTTTGCAGGTCTTGGGAAAATAAAGAAGGTCAATTTATGGACGAGTGATTTTGAAAGAAATTTTAAATGAAACAAAGGAATTTCATCCAACTCATTACCAAACGGATTTATAATAGAAGAAATGAAGAATTGATTTCCATTTGAAGATTCATGTCTTATCACTGCTGCCAAAACATTTTTCAAAGAGATCATTTTTTTTACATAATATCATAGCTTTTGTAACTTAATTTATTTATTTACATACTGTTTTTTTGTTGTTTCTTTTCTAATTTCTCTTATATTTTGTGTTTCAGGTGTTGTTTTATTCAAATTGTAACATATCTTCAACATCAATACCGTGAACAACTAATTTTTTTTTTGCATGTTTTCATTTTATGATTATCCATTTTGCTGTTCCTTTTTCATGTTTTACTGTTCCTTTTCAAAATGAAGCAGCATGTTTTGCTATTCCTTTTCGAATTGGAATAGCACTTCTGCACTTTCACATTTTGTTGTTCCTTTTCCAATGGAACAACACTTCTGCACTTTCATGTTTTGCCATTCCTTTCCGAATGGAACAACACTTTTGCACTTTTACGTTTTGTTGTACCTTTTCGAATGGAACAACACTTCTGCACTTTCACGTTTTGTTGTTCCTTTCCGAATGGAACAACACTTCTGCACTTTCACGTTTTGCTATTCCTTTTCGAATGGAAGAGCACTTTTGCACTTTCACTTTTTGCTGTTCCTTTTCGAAAGGAACAACACTTCAACACTTTTTTGCTGTTCCTTTTCCAAAGGAACGACACTTGCGTTTTTTGCTATTCTTTTTCCAAAGAAACGACACTTTTTGTTTTTGTTGTTCCTTTTCCAAAGGAACGACACTTTTCATTTTTGCTGTTCCTTTTCCAAAGGAACAAAACTTGCGTTTTTGCTATTCGTTTTCCAAAGGAATGACACTTTTGATTTTTGTTGTTCCTTTTCCAAAGGAGCGACACTTGCATTTTTGCTGTTCATTTTCTAAAGGAACGACACTTTTAGTTTTTGCTGTTCCTTTTTTCAAAGGAACGACATTTGCATTTTCACACTTTTTTGTGTGTATTTTTGCTTTTTGGTGTGCATTTCCTTTGTTGTTCCCTACAAGGAACAACACTTTTTTTGAGTGTTTTTGCTGTTCCTTTTTTCCAAAAGAACGACATTTGCATTTTCACGCTTTTTTGTATGTATTTTTGCTTTTTGGTGTGCATTTCCTTTGTTGTTCCTTACAAGGAACAAAACTTTTTTCGAGTGTTTTTGCTGTTCCTTAAAAGAAGCAACACTTTGGGAGTATTTCGAGAACAACCCTTTCTTCCTTTTGTGGGATTATTCCTAGTTCCTCTCAACCACATTTTACTGATTTTCTTTCATGGCATGAAGTACACTATTTTTGTGAGGACGAGAATTATGGATTCTATTGAAGCGAGTTAATATCATTCACGTTATGATGTTTAATAGGACAGCTCCTTGATGATATCTTATTTTCAAACGGGACACAATTATTTATATACTATTTTACTGCATTGTTTTATGTTGAACATGATGTTTATTGATCACCTTAATACCATGATGGTTCCACCCTTCCTGGTTATAATATTCTATGTCTGTAATTAAGATTATGGGTATCATTTTTTTCTATTAACATGTTCAACTTCTTCCACCATCCCTACTCTTAAGGAGTACTAAGCCTCCCTCTTTTTATCATAAAAATGTGTAATAACAACAAAATTTTGTTCTCATATGGAGGATAGGGGGTCTCATTATGAGCCAACCTACCATGTTCATAAGGCTGTAACAAAGTGACATTCCCATTATGGCCACCACACCAGGGTTATGATCCACTGAATAGCCAAATTATCCTTGGAACAAGAGTCTCATCACGAGCCGGCCTGATCACTTTTGCTACATCCTAGTGAATGACAGTGTGGTTATTTGGTTACCACGCCAGCACACTGATCTCTTCTGTAGAACAACACTGGAACTCTCTAGTTATAAATTGAGGATTCTGGTTCATATGGGTTAAAAAGCAACCTTGCCGAGGCTATGGACGCCTGCTGGCAGTAGAGGCTCTGCTTATGGTATTGAAGTTATATCTTATAGTCAATTATTACTATAATACCATTTTTCTTATTTTTTCTTTTTATCGGAGAAGTTATTTCCTTAATTTTTTTCCCTATTTTGAACCTTTATGCATGAGAAATTGTTTTATGATCAATCGCATCATTTTCAGCTAGCATACTATCAGTAAAGCATCTTTTTGGCATATTGTTGTTCTTTTTCTTTTTTTTCGCATAACTTATCATCAATCCAAAGTGTCCTATCTTTTATTCATAACTATCTTTACATACTCTTCTCTCATTATAACCATAACTCTCATCGTCCTATCATTGATATGTGTACTCCACTTCACTTACTGCTATACTATTCATTCCCTTACCTTGCTGTCAGCACAACACCTTTCATATGATTTATGGTCATGGAATCCCTTTTCCAATTGGATGGGGGAATGTATGCATTATGGGATAGCATGCGATATGATTACTGCACTCTGCCATAACTTGTTGATTTGACAACATATCAGTATTACATGTATACAAAATTTTTTCTGCTTGAAATTTTTGCATGCATCTTATCTGTTGCTATTCAAAACTAACACTATGGATTCAAGAACATTGTATGTAAAATAGTGATTTTTTACAGGACAACAACAAGTATGGGGGGAAACTTTATTTGCAGCATGACCACACTATTGCAACTAATGACAGAGGCTCGAGCAACTTGTGAAGGTGAACAATTCTGCAGACATGATGTGCTTGCCTAGATTCCACCTTTTGCATCACTTTCAACACCAACTTTGCCTACATCAGCTTCAACAACTGCCAGTACATATGTCATTCCACATTTTTCTTTTTGGAGGTAAAACTTGAGGTAAAATAGCACAATTTTCTGATTTATTACGAATTTAGGAGAATTTAATGAAAATCCACTGAGCATTATTTATCATCCTTCATTCCCCATCTTTACCACTTCCCCTTTTTCAGCAGCATATCATCTTTCAGTTTGGGGGAGTGTTGCTTTTCATTTCTTTCTTATGACCACGTCATTCATATTCTTTATCATCCATTGCTATTCTTATTCATTCTCAACACCTTCCTTATTCCATGTTGTTTTACACCAAGCATAGAATTCAACAGATAGTAGCAACCACCTCTCTTTGTTTTCTAGCATCGCATGAGGGCATGCTAGTTTTTCAAAGAGGGAGAGGAATTGCTATGCAGGATGGATGTTTTCTATTTTCTTTCTCATTTAAGGCATACAATTTCAGTGTAGAAATTGATTTCCATAATATTTTTAAAACTATGAACTCAATTCTTGTGATCTCTAGGAAACACAGACATACTATTAAAATATACAAACCCAGATCATTTCAAGTTAAATTGGTTCATAAAATTTTGGACATCATGCACTCTCACCTACAACCATTTTGTTTATATCTCATGATCCGTGCATCAAAACGATTTGATTTTTGGAATTAGAAGCATTAATATAGTTGAAATCTACTTGCACAATTTCAACAAAATATGGTTTGTAGTTTTTGGGAAAATGGTTAATGAAGGTTGTTGTCACTTATATCATATTTTACTGCAACTTCATTGTTATGCCTTCATCAAAATTGCTAAAATTGAATATTCATTAATTAAGGAAGGATTCATTTGTTTTATCCATTTCATGAGCTGGGATGAATACATTTTTTATTGCTTGCTTAACACATGGGTTTTGTCTTTGGATTGCATGAGGACATGCAATATATTCAGTTTTTTGTTGCATGAGGACATGCAATATATTTGGTGTGGGGGTATGTTGGGCCATGAATACGACCACTTTGTAACACTTATTTCATCCATTTTTACTCTTCTTTGTTATATCATTTGTTATAATTTATCATTTAAATCCGTTTTATAAATGATTTATGCTCTTATGGATGAATATTATTTATCTCCTTTATTTCTAATAAATTGATGATTATGCATGATTTTATCCATGATAGTTTTAATAAATTGGTTGTAACATTATTCACCATTTTTAGCCTCCAAGGTAATTTCCAGATTGAAGATTTGATCATTAAAAGTGCCAACTCAGAAATTCGCTGAAATAAGGAGTGACAATTTGTGGTTGAGATTTTGAGCAAATGAAGATGAATCTGGAAAATATGGAACATGGGTTTTGTCCAGAACGGACCCAATTAACCTTACTGAAAAACGGTTTGCCCAAATTCGAATTGTACTGAGAGAAACATATGGTTCTTTGAGCACGATTTTCTCAGATTTGTTGTTGTGGCTGTCCTCCAAATCTCAGCTGCAAAGACCAAATTCGCCTTGCTCTTGTTCAAAGTTGAATGGGAATATATTTTTTTGTTGATCAATTGGTTAGAATCAATCCAATTTTGTAATAGAAATCATGTTGTAATTATCTTTGTTGTAACTTCTCTCTGATCTCTCTCTATTTAAATGAGAACAAAGATCAGAGAAGGGGATGATTAATTGAGAGGGAGATGGAATTTAGAGATGGAGACTTAAGGATTCAGAATTATGATTTGAATTAGAGATTTAGAAGTAAGGATTCATGATAGAATAGGAGGAAAAGGAGATTGTTGCATGTTGTAATTCTCAGAGCTTCAGGTGTTGTACTGATTTTACAATTTGATGATTAATACATGATTGGGGAGTTGTTGTTCATTCTGTTCATCTGAAGTAACCCAGCAGCATCAGCTGGCGGATAAGGGCCCAGCCTCTGGTGGAGTACGCTGCTGCTACTGTATATTATCTTTTTGGTTTATGCGTGGTTTGTATTATCAGCTTGAATCAGTAATTTGGTGTGTTTTGTTATCTTATATTGCATCTCTGTTATATTTCATATATCGTTCTCTGCAATAAGAAAGTTGTAATGTGCATTCTGATCTTATAACGTATTGCTATTCCTTTAAAGTCGTTAATGTAACATTTTTGTTCTCTACATAATGCTATTGTTGTTTAATTGCAGAGTAATCAAGCTGTAACCTTCTTAAGTTGGTATTACTGTATTTGTCTATGGTTTATACTTCATACGATTGCTATTCAGTTGACATTGTGGTTCCATTATGAATTGTAATCGTTACCCTTTCTAACCAGGATTAATACTTGCGGTATCAGACTCATATTACTGTTTTTCTTAATATCTTTGTATGCTGTGTGTATTATTTATTTCAGCACCGTAGGCTCTAAGCGCTATTCTATATTTCATTTCTAATTAATTGCCATTCTATTTCCGCGTGCGGTCTAATTTATTCGTAGAGTAGAGGTTGTTATCTGATTCCTGTAGAACACAATTATTGCATTTATTCTTGTAAACTAAGGTGTTGTTGCTTGTTGAATTCAGTTGCTGTTACATTTCCTAGCTGTTGTTCCATTTCCTGTTATTCACATTATCTTTGCTTTGGTGTGAAGAACGATCTAAAATTGTAGTGGGCATTGACATTTGTTGTCTAGTTCCCAGATTGATGATCTATTCTTGGATTATCTTCAGCTACATCAGTTTACAAGAGGATGAGTTACTGTTATTATATCCTTGACTGATCATTTGCTGTAGTTTTCTGAATGCATGATTTAAGTCTTAAAGTGCTTTGCTGTAAGTAGATCTCATTTTGAACATCCATTTACTCTTGTATTTTGAGCACTGTACTACATCTTTCATAAAATTACTCTTAAGTAAATAGCCGCCTCAGACTGAGTACACTCTTGAAATAAAAAGTTGTCCCTGGGTTGACAATTAATGTGAACGTAATTAGGAGTTAAAAAAACACCTTTTTATCACTCGACACCTTGCACAAAAAATTAACATCCAATGCCTATTTTATAAAATCCAATAATAAAGCATCACATACTTCATCAATGGGTTATTAGACCGATATTTAATTAACTCTTTATATCAAAGAAAAGTTTGCATTTTTACAACCAAAGAATAAATTTTTTTACTACTAAACTTTAGCAGTGTTACCAAATCCATCCTCATACATGTATCCTTGATTTGTGTAGCTTCATTCGATTCTCTTGTAAATTACTCGGTGAGGGTGAGAGCCTCTATGAGATCTCCAAAATAATTCGACTCTTCTTTTCAATTTCTTCTTTTAATCTGCCTTAGTTTGGCTTTGTGACTAATGACTATTGTTTGTCTTCTGTATTCTGGCTTCTTTCCTTATTGCATGAGGCTTATTTCCATATTGCATGAGGCTTCTTTCCATATCACCCCCTAAAAATAAAATATGGTTTTTAATGTGTGCCCTTGTAAGGCATAAATTTCACCGAAATCATGTACACAGAAAGATTTTTCTGAACCCAAATCAGTATCATGTTTGAAAAACCAAAATAATTTTGTAGACTAGTGAACTTTTACAAGGCCTACATCTCACTATTACAAAATGAGAGGTTAATGACTACACAACTAAAAAATTTAGTCACCACAATTATTTCAAGTGAATTACTACTAAATTTGAGCAATTTTAAGTGACCCAACTAAAAATGACTAACTTAAATGACTAATTTAGTCTACGGATAATAATTTACGTAGCTAAAAGTGATTGACTTAAATGACTGATTTAGTATAAAACTAAAATATATGACTACATAATATGTGAAAAACTTAAAAATGATTAACGTAAATTAACATTATATTCCAAGAATAAAATATGACCAACTAACAAGTAAAACGTATGAGGTGTAGACCAATTGGCTTGCATGGGGTTTAGTCCCCACCAAATCACGGAGTCAAACCCGCATGGGGAGGGGTTGAGGAGTGAAAGCCACTTTGGGGGAATTAAACTTCCCAAGGGGTGTCCAAGCTTGACCAAAGACTTGCACAATCTTGTTGATAAACATCCCATTGTGGGTGGATCGGTCTTATTCCACCTAATAAGCAGGTTGGCCCCAGCTTAGGATTTGTCTTGCTAAAAAAACAATAATAATAAATGTTTGATTACTTAAAGAACTAGAGTATCATCATGCCCAAAAGCATAAGAGGTTTTTATGAGAGATGTGGGTTGGCTACATGGAGGCTCGTTTGTGCTAATACACCTCAACATGCGAACATAGGACAAGAGGACAAGGACTTATTTTTATTTTTGTATGAAAAATATGTTGTAATTTCCTGTTAGTAATTTTTATTTTTATATAAACATTTTGACTTGGTCAAATTACATAAAAAATTAAGAAAAATTAAATTAAATTAATAATTAAAATAAAATTGAGCTAAAATAGTCAATTTATCATCGGGGCTCTAGGTTTTAAGGGGTTTCCAAGCTTGACCAAAGCCTTGCACAATCTTGGTGATAAACATCACATTGTGGGTGGATCGGTCTTATTCCATCCAATAAGCAAGTTGACCCCAGCCTAGGCTTTGCCTAGTTGAAAGAAAACAATATAAATAAATGTTTGATTACTTAAAGAACTAGAATATCATCATGCCCAAAATCATAAGAGGCTTTTATGAGAAATGTGGGTTGGCTACATGGAGTTTCCATTTTGCTAACAGAACTCAACGTGCGAACATAGGACAAGAGGACAAGGACTTATCAACAACAAAATTAAAAAATTAATCTAGTACCTGAATGTAAACTCTTTTTTGCTAACAAGTTACTAGAGACTTCATACATTACTACATAATTCTAAATTGTTGCCTTGAGAGGGCGCTCACCAACCTAGTATGGAAAATATATTGTAATTTGTTGTTCGTAATTTTTATTTTTATGTAAACATTTTGAATTGGTCAAATTACATAAAAAAAAATAAAAAAAATAAAATAAAATTGAGGTAAAATAGTCAATTTATCATCGGGGCTCTAGGTTTTGATATATATATATATATATATAAAACTATCCTAGATCCATTTTAACTCTGGATTCACCAAGTATCTAGAGGGTTCAAATCTCTTTTCACTCTTAATGAAGTTTGCACCTCAAGAAATTTTATTATTTTTAACACTTGGTATATCTTGAGTCAAGATGGATCTAAGCTAGAATAAAATCCATGAGCATCAGTCCTCCTGTCATGTCTATCCAAGTGTATTCCACCTGTAACTATGCCATCTCTGCCCATGGTTGATTCCTAAATGTCCCTACTTTTGAAAGAATATAGACAATAACTGCAGTAACCTCAACTTATTTTTCGTGAGCTCTAGCAAGCCCTTCATGTTCCTCAATCAACCACTCATTTTCTGCCTTGTAACTCACAATTTATACCCTTACTTTTCCTCATTGCATCTGCTAGATTAGGAGAATACCCCTCTCCTTGCTGCTCGACTAATCTCTGCCATCCTACCAAGGTCTCTTCATCTAAGGGTATCTACATATAAAGCCAAAAAATCTAATGGCCATATCAGGAGGAATAAAGACAAAACATGCAACCACTCTACCCTTTGCTTGAGGAAAAAAATTCAATCCATATTAAATTCCAAGGCCACATATATCATCTCAGCCTCGTAAAAAATTAAACATTTTTTGCAAAAATTCAAGACATTGTTGAGTGCCAAATAGTCTTATGTGCACACAAAATCCTTTCTCCTTCGAGTATGTGAGTGTAACTTCCCAGTGCGATGATTTTATTAGGGTCTTCAATTCATTTATTATATTTAAAAATTATCATGGAAAATTGTAGAACCTCCTAGCCATTCGATCAACCTCTGGAATTATGCGTACCAATTGGCATATATAGCAAACAATTGAACTATTAACGTGAAATTTGACGAGAATGTGACACAATCCAAAAATGTTTGAATATTATTTAACATCAAACAATCTCTAAGACAAAATATACTTCATGTTTAATAAATTTCATAATTGGATATAACAAGAACCTCCAAAATTAGTTAAGTAATTTATTGATCCAAACCTTTTCTTTGTTGAGCTTAGGGAATAGGTGATCAACATGCAAAAGGTGTTATGTCCTAGGGTATGTACTGAAAGACAGACACCAATCATGGTAAAGAACAAATAAACCATGGTCGTAGATGATTGGAAGTGTGCAGGGAGAATCTATTAACAAAACATTCATCACCCAAATGGGTTGTCTAGCTAAAGCTACAACAAACCTGTCAAGTATACCATATTATATCACATTTGAGAATAAAATATCGTTATTACTAGAACATAAGAACAAGAATGATAGTTCATAAGAAGGCTACTAATAAGAAGAAGTATCACCTCTTGCAGCACCTCCATGAACCATGGCACATTCGTTAGAAATGAATTCACGTAATTATATTCACAGAGAAACATTTAGTGCTCAAAATTGAGGGAGAAAATGTATAGTTGGTATTGAATAAAAGCCCAAGATCACCTTCTAGAATTCTCCCTTTTTGATGTAGTTGGAAAACAGATACCCAAGAATAAGCAACACCTCTTGCGACACCTCCATGAATCATCACACATTCATAAAATGAGTAAGAAAAATTTCACAGCCTAATTCAATGGACAAAGAACTGGCTTGGTTCATCAAGTTTGTTGTATATATGCACAGTGCTTGTTGTTTCCCTTCACTCTTTCAAACCCCAATTTGAGAAATATGGAAAGCAATTTCACTTCCACCAAATGAAGAATCCAAAAATACACATGCAACTTGCCACGAAGCTATGGCCTAGCGGTTTTTGTGGCTTGGGATATGATATGTATTATGTATTGCACTTGAGAGTGAAAAACATTAAATGTTTTCCAACTAATGTTAAATTACAACTATAATTAAACCTGCATTGAATTGAAATTTAAAATTTATTATCTTATGTTTTAACAACATAATACGGTTTTCCCACCAATAAGAGGTCGAATCTAAAACTTTGGAAACGATTTTGCTTAATCGAATATTTATATTAAAACATTGAATAGGATAGTTAATCAAATCACATTAATGTTGAGTCAATGGCTATAAATTACCATTTAACCCATTCACTTCAAACACGACATTCCTCTCGCCTTTTCCATGCTTACGCATTGCACTTTTCTCACCATACCATTGCATTCCATTTCACAATGAATTCTTCTTTCCACGTCAGAAAAACAATCATGGGTAGTAGCCTAGAATCCACTTTAAAAAAATATTGTAGACTCATTATATGTTAGGTAAATTCATTCAGGGTTAGTGTCAAGGTTGACTAAATTAAATAAGGTGGTTTTGGGCACATATTATTACCTGTAATATAGCCTGTAAAAAGTTGGGAGAACTTCATTGTAATAAGGCAAGGGAGGTGAGGAGTGTAGGCTCACTTGGCGGGTTGGCATAGGGTTTTGACCAAAGATAATGAAATTTCATTATGGTGTGTTTTCCCTTGGAGTTGGGGTTTTCTGAGGGAAAATACTTTATGCATTATGTGTATGTGTTATTTAGGTGATTACCTTTTTTGTTTCTCTTGGTAAATAGGTAATGATCTCCTGTTAAATTTTCTTCATCTGGTATTAGAACTGAAGGTTATGTTCTGGCTTCAAAAGGATGTTTTTGTTGCCCAGAGTTAAGTGTGCTGGTGAATGAAGGAGATCTGATTTGTTGATTCAGATCTTGATCTAGAACATAATGGTTAAAAGAAATGGAAAATGTATCCATTTTATAAGAAATGGTAGCATAAGAAATGTATCCATGTTGGTTGACGCATAGTAGAGAGAATAACGATGCCCATGGTGGAGCATACCATCATTAGCACTCAAATACATTATTCTGGAGTGGAAGAGCTAGATCTGGTCAGATCTAGATCTACAATCAAGAGCAACGAGGTTGCACGTGAATTTCCTGGTAAAATATGAATTACATTGTAGATAAGAGTAGTGGTCATAGTGGAGCCTAATTGGCGCAAAGAAACCTATTGGAAGAAGAGTGTTCCTGGGTAGAGGTCGAGAATTCGTGAAGGAACTTGCAACGTATTGTGAGTGAAGTATTATGTGTTAAAATTGTAATTTCCCTGCGCGCGGGCTAGCATTCAACGCTGACCGTTCAACCCCCGAAACCACCCAGCAGCGAACCTAAACCGCCAGGAAGCCATCGCACCGCTCTTTGGCAAAAGTGGTTTCCGTACGAAGGTGCTCCGACGCAGACATGTGGACTGCCGTGACATCATCACCTGACACTTTTAGGACGATAACACTCAGTCAACTCACCCCTTCCGATATTGATTTCCCTCGTCCGATGACCTCCAGCATTTACTACAGTTGATTTACCATAGTGCAACTTTGGCGTAAAGTACAGTGAGAAAGGGTGTTCCGATATCCATTCTCCGCCGTTCGATTAAAGCTAAGTCTGTCCGCCGTCTGATCGCGAGGAAGGTACACGAACCTGTTGACAATTAAATACTGCATGGTGTATTATTATAACCCATACCCTATGTTTATTATTATGACATTTTTTCTGGTAATGTTTTTAATGCTTTTCTACGGTGGGTTAATACAAAGTATGGGCATAAATTTAATGTAAGTTTTTTTATTATTACGAAATGTATGGTATACGTTTTTGGCATGAGCGTTGACTCCAGGTAATACAGAATTACACACGGGGAGAATAGAAACAGGGTATTCGCAGCAGCGAATGAAAAATACAGAGAAAATATTGTATTGCAGGGGATTCGCAGCAGCAAATGGAAACCAGAAGGAACGCGAATAATTTTTCTTGGGTTTGAAATGTTTAATGAAGAAATGGTAAAAGCAGCAGCAAAGTAAAAACTTTTTTTTGTAAAGTAAGAAGTAAAAATTGCACAGCAGTGCAGGAGAAGGAGGAGAAGTAAATGAAGAAAACCAGTGGATAGTTTTGTTGAAATCCATGAATTGTTTCACACAGGTGAAAAGGTAAATCTGTAAATCCCTGTAAGTTTTGTTTTCACACAGCAGTGAATGTAAATGAAATATTTACACACAGTGGTGTAAATTTCATAGGAGGCAGAGTAAGTTTTGTGAAAATGTTTTGGTGAATCCCTCTGAGTAAAAGAGGATGAATATGTAAGTGTTTTTGTTTAATGAATAGAAATCATTTTATGGTGGTGGAATACTCTGTGCTCTGTAATTTTTAAAAAAAGACTTCTCTGTGCAAAAGATCGTGGAGCAAAGAAAACAGAGCATTGCCTCTGTGTTTTTATTTTTCTGGTTTTGGTATTTACCCATTGCAAACAAAAATACCCAACAGTGGTATCAGAGCAGACTTAGGCTCTTTGCAGGTGACAAAGAAGCTAAAGGAAGGAGTCTTTTGGTTGCAGCAATCAGCTATTTTTAAATACACAGTCAAGGATTTAAGAGCATAACTAAGGATGCAAAGAATGGCCAGCACAAGCACTGGTATGGGTATGTTTAACACCCAGCTCCCACAGTTCAATGGGAAGAACTATGACTAC
>APFE031498810.1:0-46663 GCA_000404065.3 Pinus taeda
ATCTTATGAAACATACCTTCAGATTTCCCCTAAAATAATTCTCACTGCTCCTCTATTGACTGTCTGAGTTCCTTCTAAGCATCCAAATTTGTCTCTTCTTTTTGTTGTTGTGACTTTAATCAACCTTACTAAGAACTCATTATCTCTTCCTTACCCATCTAAATTTATCCATTCCTTGTCCAGTAAAAAATCACAAAGATATATCCGAACTTTTGACCCTACTTGATCACCGAAATTTCTGAGAAATCCAAATTCTGATCCTCTATTATCCATCTGAAATCACTGAACTTCTTGACTCTAATTGTTATGTGAAAATCTCAAAGATAGATCTGAATTTCTGTGTACTAATGCAAAGAGCCTAGCTAGGTATATATAGTAGTTCCTCCATGTATTGAATATGACATGATCATTCTCATGGGTGTGACACTTGGGTGAGTCGACATAGGTTAGTTCTTCATATTGCAAGCTGACGTCAAGTCAAGAGGGCTATGATTGTATTTTGGAGGGCTTTCTAGACACCAGATTGACTCATATACATTTTATATACACTCAAGAAGAGCTCTTCATATATGACATTAATTCTTTGACCTTAATAAAAAATCCAAAGGCTTTCAATGGGAGCCATCTAAAAACAAAATAAATTTCTCATGAAACCCATGAAGCAAGGAAAAAATAATTTTATTACATCAATCAGAATTACATGTTGTTATGAAGACTAAACCTAGTTACACTTTTCAACACTCCCTCTTAACTATGGAAGTATTCATAATGGTACTTTGTCATTCTCAATCTAAAGAATTTATCATAAGAATAATTCAGATTTGTAACTCATTTATTTAACATCATATCAACCAACATTTTCATAGAGCAAGGCCTTGACTAATATCTCTATTCTCTAGGAACATACCCCACCTGGGTTCACTCAGGGTATGCTCCATAAGGAATATTATTTTGGTGGACTCCCTAGTACCAAAATAATATCAGTCCTCCATGACTACTCTTTCATGGAATTCCCTATCTCATCCCTTAAGAGCATCAGATGGCAAATGATTAAACAATCCTCCATTCTGTCTTCCCAAGTGAAGATCAAAACAACGTGTCAATCTCTCATTTTCAACTCGGGAGGTTTTATTCCATTAAAGGAATGTACTCATTCCTATCACAAAGGAATGTACTTAATATTCCTCCTTAGGAATTTCTCAAGTTTCTTCCAAGTAAGAAACTTCTTCTCAGGCTCCCTTTCAACCAGGGACCTATTGCAACTCATTATGTGGAGATCCTAAAACAAGCAATTTCTTGAAGAGTCCTTTCTTCAATGTCATAAATTTATTTTTTGTCAAGGAGTCTTCATCTTTGGGAACTTCTATATAGGGAATCGATCATCCATCACTTTATTCATAAGTTAGTCATGTATTCAACTCATCAAAAAGTGATCCATCATATTTTCCATCTAACTTTGCTTTATGTTATTTTTCTTTCACACCATATTTTCGGAAGGACATTACATCCATCTATTTGGGCTACATGGAAGTCATTTACAGATCTTCCCTTTGACAATCCTACATAATCCCAACCAAATGCTAGTTCAAAAATAATCAATGAACACTTCAAAATAGAATTACCTTTGTGATTATATTTCACCATGACATATTGATATAAGTATCAACATCCTGCATGAAATTTGACACATCTCCCACATATATTCAATGTCAAGGGTCTCTATATTTTCCCGACTTCCATCAAATTCTTTACGTCTTTCCTGGAAATATTATAGTCACATCTTCTTGGAATTTGGATGTTGGGTGCTTTCTTCCATCATTTCATATTATCATGACCTCTTCTTGTCTCTTCACACACTTCATTTCCAGGGACTACCAATCATAGTTCCTCAATCATAGTCAACCACCTCATACTTCATATGAGGACATATTATGTTGATTTCATCTAGTGTGACTCATGCCTTCTGACATTCTGTCATAGGAGGATATTCCTTTCCTTTGATCATGCTTCTAAAAATAGAAGTCGTGATCCTTGTTACCTACAACCATATGAAATAACTTTATAAAATTAAATAAAAGCATACCTTATTTACCTTTAGGTCATCTATGCTTCTTTTAAAAAATTTCTTTATTGAAAATATCTTCAACCCCTTGATCTGCTTCATCTCTCATTTCATCATCCCATCATCCCATGAACTCCACAAGTTGGAGTTCCTAATGAAACACTTGCTTCCTCTTTAGATCGATGAATTCTCCAATGAGGATTGCATCTCGTATATCCTTATTCAGTAGATGTTTCCCTTTTAAATTGATGTATGATGAGACTTGTCCTGGATGAATTCTTTTAATCTTCTAATGAGGTCACGAAGAGCTATATACTTCAAGGTTGACTACAATAGATTTTGTTCTAGCGGTCCTTCATGTTTCCCTATGGTGATGTCACGAGCTCTTGCTTATAATTCTTCTCTTCCTTGGACTTCCTTATTTTAGCCTCCTCGACTTCTTCGGTGAAATGTACTTCTTATCTATCCTTATTTTTATTGTCCTTCTTAAGCTAAGGACAATCTTTCCTATAATGTTCATATCATTTAATATTAGTTATGTTCTTCTTTCCTTTCGAAAAAGTGCCTGAATCCTTTCCTTTGACCCTTCAACACTTTTGACCTCAACCTATCTTCTTCTATCTTGCGTATAAACTACAATTTGTTGAATGGGATAGCCTTCTTATACTCATAGATGTTATTACCTTGTTCATGAGTTAGTGAATTTAGAACAATGTGGATTATCTCTCCTAGATCTTTGCAATTGAGATATTATGAAGATAACCCGTTATCCTTTAATACCTTCAATTTCTGTAGATCATATCTAAGTGATTCGACCTTCTTTATCTCATATTTAGAGAATAGCTCTACCAACCCATCATATATATATATATATATCTTTGATGTCTCTAATACTTCTATATAGGGATGAGGGATATTTGATTGATTACATAAGAATCCTTTGAGCCCTTTGATACCTTCATGTTTATACGTTCAATGCATCACTTTCTTCGAGGACTATATATCTCCTCCTTTTTCATGCAAACACAAAGTCATTTTACCAAATTGATTAAAAAGTGAGAGATACTTACTTGACAAGTGAAGATGAAATATTTATCTTGACTACATTGATTATGGTTGGAGAAGATGTATTAGTTCTCCAACTTGGATGATCTTCTTCTAGATGAAAAATCCTTTCTTTAATACAGAAGGTTGCTCATTTTGATGAGGATGATTTTTTGCTTCCTTGAATGAACTTCCTCAAGGAGAAGGAGAAGATCCTTGCTTTCTTTATAACCTTGAAACTGATGACAATGTCATGTAGTATTCAAGATATTTCGACTCCTCTTGTAGTGTATATCAAAATTGATTCAAGGGTTTTTACTTTCTACAAGATGATGTGATCTTGATCTTTAAATTTCTTCGAACTATCTTGCCTTATAGACAACGTGATGAGGGTCTTTGTGGCCTTTTGATAATGGCTATGGAAACAAAAACTCTTATTGTTGTAGACTTCTTGTTCGATCTAGAGTTTGATTCTTTAATGTAGATCTTGATCTTTTTCTTTGATAACATTAAACTTCCTTTGGTTCCCTTCTTGAAACTCAATCCTTGAGTGTCTCTTGGTGAGCACCAATATTGCAACAATAATTCTACAACTCCTGGGCTTCCTACTTTACTTTTATCAACCTGATAGTTTGTAACAAACTTGGAAGAGATGGTGTTGTATGCACAAGTACTAGTTCTTACTGCAGGCTGTCACTTGGTCAGCTGGCGCAAGATCACTAGGAGCTCAAGCCAACTTCTATGAATTCTAGAAGAAGCTTTATATGTGATGAAAGAAAGAAAAGCTTACTCTATAGAGGTTATTCTACTTGTAGAAAGAAAAAGAATACTGAAATGTAAAGTGAACCTAGCAAACCATAATTTACCAACTAACCCTACTTTTGCAGAAAGAGAGATGAAAACCTATGAAATGAATAGAATTACCTACTGACGAAGTAAACTACATCTATTCAAGCTATTTCTAGAAGGAAATGAGAAAAAAACATTTCTTTGGGTTTTTATGTGTTTTATGTGAAATTGTCCTGCATGTAATTTATTTATTTGTGGATGTGGCAACGATTAGGTGGCGATGGAGCGACTTTGGTATTTGCATAGGTGTAGGAAGGTGTGCAGGGGTCCTAGGAGGCCTCTAGAAACCTTCTGGAGGCTGACTTCAAAAAATCACCTATAGGAAATTCTACAGGAGGATCTAGAGGAGGATGCCAAGGGTTGTTTTAGAGGTTTTGAAGGTGGAAAAATGGTTGGAAAGGGTAGATGAAGGCTAGAAGGATGTGTTAAGGTGTCTAAGGTTCATCAAGGAGGATTAGGGAAAGGAATGATGGCTGGATTTGTTCAAGGGATTAGAGGAAAGTTTATGAGAAAAGTGCAGAAAATTATGGCAGATTTATGAGGGGTTGTGGATGACCTATGGAACATGTAACAAAGAGAGATGGTGATGGCTGATTTATTGACTTATTATGAGCATAGATGTAATGCAAGAGAGCTGCAAATTAAACTCTGAAATTGAGCAAGTAAAGAAATTAGCTGCACCAAAAACAGAACTGTATGTCATGTTAACCTAAATTATGATCTAGGAAAATAAAGCGTTGAACAATGCTATATGGAAGGGAAAGCATGGAAATATATTTATTGAAAAAATAGAAATGAGTATGGCAAAATGAATTTGAAGCAAAGAATTAACCTCTAAATCAAACTATAACACCAAAAATTGCATGGAGAAGGAAAAATTGTGTTTTTGTGGCAACAAGAGGGTCTTGACCTTAGCTCATGGTCCAAAAGGGAGGAAAAGAGGTCACGGCTCTATTGATGGCCTTTTTGTATCTTTCTCCTAACACTATTTAACCTACTTCAGCAAACTAAAATGGAAATAGCTATGTAAACCACCAAAAGCAACCTATTCTACTAAGGAAAAAAATCTATCTAACAACAACTAATTCATGAACTGAAACAAATCATATAAATACAAAATAAGAGGTGTTGGGAAGCTTGGGATGGGCCCTCACCCAAGAGCTTCAACCCTCTGAGGTAACTTAGTGTTGGCTTAGAAAAGATTTCATCTTCATTATCAAAATAATAATCACATTACATGAAACTCCCCACAAAAGAAAGCTCGAAATGAGCTGAGCAAAAGTTGCAACAAAAGTACGAAAATTTGACTAACATTCAACAACCTAATGAGGCCCTAGGCCTCTCTATTTATACCACTAGAGCTCCCAACAGCTCTCCTAAAATCAAGGAGGCTTGGCTCCCAAGACTTGAGATAGACAACATTTATTCTTCACTTACTCGACTGCCCCTTTGATGCATTGATATGGCTGCTTGTGCTCCAAGCTTTCTGAAGGAGGATTCGAAGTAGGGAGTCATAAATGACGGGGAAACCCTCCTACAAATCCTCTTCCTTGTGTCCCTCGAATATTGGCTGCCAAATTCTCATTAAACCTTTGACTTTGTCTTAAAATTGACCAAAAATATACATAAAGCACACATTAGACTTCATGGCATAATGACTAACCCAACTCACTCTATTAGCATAAATATAATAAAAACATGCAGTAAACTAATGAGAATGGTGGATTAAGCTAAGTTAGGAGGAAAAATGAGCCCATATAATTACCCATTTATGGGGCTCATCATTACCCCCCTACTAAATGTGTTGCTCATCCTCTGAGCAACTAGTCCATCTCCTCATCTTTGATGGCCTTGATGGCCTCCCTGACATCCCATTCTTCTGATTTGATATCCTCTTCTTTATCATAGAATCCTGCCTTTCTGTCCACCTCCTCCCACTGTTGTTTCTCTTCTTCCTCGTTTGCGCCCTCTAACGGGCCCAACAGTAGTGGGGGACTTAGTGCTTGTATAGTGGCACTCTCCTCAATGCTTCTTTCATCCTTGTCGGGGAGTGATACTCCCTGATCTACAGGCTGTGTGGCAGTGTATTCCACCTTCTCATAAAAGCATGAACATAGCCATCTCCAAGCAATCTTTCCATGTCCTCAAAATGTGAAAATGTCCTGAGCCTGATCATTAATGTATTTAGGGGTACTTTGAGGATCTTTTGCAAGTAGCTGGTGTGTGATATGAGAGCCATAGGGTCTGATGGCTCTGCTTTAATCATTAGGGGCTCATTTTGTTCTTTTTCCATCAACTTCTTGATTTCTGTGGCCCTTTTCTCCTCATGACTCATCCATGATGCCATGGCCATTAGCTCCAAGTCCCTTAACCTTGCATTGGGGTCCCATAGGTTCATATCAATGAGGGAAATGGTATGAAAATAAAGCTCTGCCAACTTTGCCTTGCCTTATACTGAACTAGATCTCATATGTCCATGAACTGTCTATAATCCTGAAAAGGCATGTTGCCTCTCTATGCCAAAGTCTTGATCTGGAACTGTAGCCACTAGTCTTTGAGGTATAATCCATATGATTTTCCTGGTTGTCTACACTGTAGTGCCTCCATAGACCAGCTAGCCATGCATGCCAATTGGGTTTCCCTTTCTTGCAGCTCTTTTCTTAACATTTCATTCTCTGCTTCCAAGTGAGATCTTCTGATTGCTTCTGTATGTCTTACAGTGCTCAATTCCTTACCCATTTCTCTCAGATTTCTCTCCATGTGGCCAATGTCTTACACCCCTTTGGACTTGGTGATCTACATTCATCTATGGATCCTTACCCATTGTTTTACGAGTTCAAAGAAAAGTGGGACTGCAAATTTTTGTGGAATAATTTTTCCCCCTTCAAGAAGATTGTAATAAGAGCTCAAACTAGGCTGGGGGTCAGGTTCTTACGTCTCTACTACCTCATCCTTCCCCTTAGTCTACTCCTCTTCCCTTTTCTCAGGTTTTTCAATCTCCTCTGGCTTTGTTAGGGTCTCCTATAGAGCAGTCTGTGCCTCCTATAGGACTATCTTTGAGTCTTGTAGTTTTATTATTTCCTTCCAAGTGGAAGATCTAGGGCTGCCTCTTTCATAAGTGATGGGGGGATTGGAGGGAGATTCTTCCCTTTTGACAGTAGGGGAATCTTCAATGATGATAAGCTCTTTCGAGGATGGCTATGGCTTCTCTATTTTTATTCTTGTTCTTTTTCGAGCCCTAAAATACATTGATGGTTGTCTTTTCCTCTTTTGTTTGGGTTTAACTGGGGTGCTGAGGGCAGCAAAAATAGTTGTTGCCTCCCTTTCTAGTGTCTTAGGAGACACTTCTATCTTCTTTTCCCCTTTTTCCTCTTCTTTTGTCTTGTCTGCCTCTTCTAGCTTTGTTTCCTCTAACTCTGTTTTGGTTTCCTTCTCATCCTGTTGAGTTTCTTTCTTTTCTTCTTGAGTCTTTTTCTTCTCTATTTTAGGTTCTTCCTTCTCTATTTTGGTATTTGTCTTCTCTACTTTAGTCTTTTTCTTCCCTGTTTCAGCATCTTACTTCTCTGTTTTGGTCTTTTTCTTCTCTGCTTTAGTCTTTTTCTTCCTCGTTTCAGGTTCTTCCTTCTCTATTTTGGTTTCCTCCTCATCTTCCCATTTTTTCTCTTCCCCCTCACTTGCAGAAGGTCTGAGGTCATATGTGAGAGTTGTTATATCATCTTCTCCTGTCATATTTTTGAAGATATCCCAGGCTATGGGGATTGTGAAGGTGTGGAGGGCTTCTTCAACCAACAGTTTAATTAGTCCATGGTGAGCCAATTGATCTAGACCTCTTGCCTTCAATTTAATGTTGGAATCTATAACGGGCTATAGGAGAAAATAGGGAATACTGAGTTTTTGGGGTGTGGGAGTATCCATGCCATATCTCAGTACATGCAGAAGTCTGAAATTGTAACCATAAACTATGCTATACCTCCCTTCATAGGAAATCTAATTGATAATTTGGTAACTAACCTCATCCCAAGGGTAAGGTATGCTTGCTCCTCTGATGCCATTTTTTTCCTCTACAGGGTGCTCATTTGGTTGGAAGAAGGTTTTCTTGGCAAATTGACCAAGTGGATTTTCATCTTAGCTTCAGGGTAGTCCAAGTGGAAGACTGGTAACCCTACTGATAAACTCTGGGTGATTTCCATGGTGAGACCTTTGAAGGTAACAGTGGCATGGATCTTTGAGTGGGGTACCAAGGAAAGGGAAAACTCATGAGTCACTTCTTCATCATACCATCGAAATTTTTTGAAAAATGGCATACAATTGGCTTTGGTAACAATGGTTACTACATCGGGATGTTCATGGATCCTGACTAAATTTATGGGTTCCTTCCTCATGAATCCCCCTGTCATTATGTTTATAATCTTTTGGAATACCCCAAGTGGAGAAGAAGACAAAAGTTTTTGCAGAAACAGGAAACAGATAAAAAACTGTGTTTTTTAAGGAAACAGACAGAATTTTTTAACACAATTCCTCTTCCTTTTCAGGTTTAATTCTTCCCTTAAAAACTCCTTGTATATATCAATATCCAAGGTGGGTTTGTACCGAGCCTACCTCTTCAAGTTTAAATTTGAGTGAAAACCCCGTTTTCTCTTCTGTAAAACTGCTTACTCGCCCTCCTATAGAAATGGCTGTAGGTTCTCCTGTAGAACCTGTTATTGCTCTTGTAGAACCCGATAATGCTCCTGCAGAATGCCGATAAGAGGAGGAGGGATGAAAATGACAGAGAACGGTGGTTTTGAGGCTATAGAGGTAGTATAGAGCTTGTTGCAGCCGTGGGGATGATGATAAAATGGAAACAAAGGTGGTGAATAAGTTCGAGGAGGAGTACTTATGTTTACTCGAGATATTTCTAGCGATCATCTGAGGTGGAAAAAAGGGTACGTTGCCATTATTCGGACCATTGGTCCCCACTGCTGTGTCATCATTACTCCTCATGATGAGTGCAGTCGAACTGGATGAGGGTGGCGAGTTAACTGGCCAAATTTTTGGTTTAATCCCAACAATTTCGTTCATTCATGAAGTTTTTGAATTAAACAGATGCAATAGAGGAGAGGGTTAGACACTTACCTGTAGGTTGAATGTTCGTGCTACGGTGCTGCTTGGTTCTGTTGCTACTGCATGCTCAGATTTACGTGCTTCATGCCTGTATCCCTTTAGCTGAATTTTGCTTCGGACATCCCCTACATTCCTGTGGTTGTACCTATTTTGCTGTTGGAGCTTGATTTTAAGGGGATCAGTTGCTACAAGAAATCCTAAAAGAGCTCCTGTAGCTACTTCTCCCTCTAAAATGTTTAGCTGATGCTTGTGTTGGGAGCTGTGAGGATGCTACTATAGATTTTGATGGCAATGGAGAGGGATTTGGTAAGCTGCAGGTAAATTGTGGAGGTTTTGTTATTTTTATTTCTTTATTTTTTTTAGAACTGGTTTCTGTGTTTTTTTCTACAGGAAGGAAAGAAATCAATGGAAATGAGGTGGTGCAGGTGTGGGATGGAGGGTTAGGATGGTGGATAGCTATAGGATGGCCTGCATGCTCTTCAGGACAGTCCCTAGTTCCTAAAACTATTGTTAAACTCCATTTCAAGCTCTTTGTGATTTCTATAGGAGCCTCCTATAGAACACACAAGGCCTCCTGTAGGATGCATAGTCTTCAGAAAAAAACACAGAGAGGTGGGAGAAAAAGTTAGACATGATGGAGAAGATTATAGAGGATGTGAAATAGGATTTGTGGCATGTCCCCTTACTTCCAGTGGTCCATATGTAACCTGTAATTCATTTTAAAAGTCAATTTCCTCTTTTTTCTCTAATTTTTTTTTTTAAAAGGCAACTAGGGCGCCTCCAGGAAGTTTTCACCCTAATTGCCTGCCCTGGGCACTTTGAAGGGAGTTTTTCACCCCGGGCTCTTATTCTCTTCTCCCTTTCTTTTTTTATCAACACTAGTCCACCTCAAAAGAGGTTTTCAACCCAATGATGGGACTCAAGTTCCTCATAGAGGCTTTCACTTGAGTCCTTATTAATTTTTTCTTCTTTTTCACTGAGTGGGTGGAGTGGAGGCTGAGACTTGCTCCACTACCAACACTGTTTTACTCAGATCTTCAATTAATTCTCGCCTGGAGAGGGGCTTCTTGTAGATTTTCAACCTATGCCCATTGAAAAGCATGGGGATGGCTTGCTCATCAATGCTCCTGATCAGAACTGAACCATTGTCATTGCATTTTTCTACAGTGTAGGGTCCTGGCCATCTTGTCCTCAACTTGCCCTTGAAATATTTATACCTTCAGTCATAGAGCAGCGCACAATCTGCTTCTTGGAATTTCTTCTCCTTGATATTTTTGTCATGCCATATCTTCCTCTGAAGTTGAACGACCTCTGTGTGGAGAAAGGCTTCCAATCTTTGTTCATCCAATCCATTGAGCTGGAGGAGCCTTTCCCTTTGTGCATGGCTGAAGTCTAGGTCCAGCTGAGCCGCCATCCTTAGTGTATTGTACTCAAATTCTATTGACAGCAAAGCCTTCTTCCCATAGACTAGTTCATAAGGTGTGAACCTAGTGGTGGCCTTCCATGTGATGTTGTAGGCCCGGGTGGCCTCAACCAATCGATCTTCCCAATCTTTCTTGTTGCTACTCACTACCTTGGTTAGAATTCCTTCCAAAGCTCTATCAGTGACTTCCACCTACCCATTGGCTTGTGGATGGTAAGGGGTGGAAGTCCTGTGCTTAAGTTTATGATGTGTGAGCAGGTCTTCAATCAAATTGGAAGTGAACTGACTGCCTTGATCTGTAGCCAGTTCTCTTGGATACCCAAACTTATAGAATATGTTCTCTGTTAAAAAGTCAGCTACTTTTTCTTCTGTTGCTACCTTGGCCTTTGTCTCTACCCATTTTGTCAGATAATCAGTGCACACAATGATATATTGTTTTTGTTTTGAAGGAGGGTTGATAGGACCCACAAAGTCCATGCCCCACTTCTCAAATGGCTCAAAACTCACTTGAGACAGCATCGACATCTCATCCTTTGGAGTAGGTTTCCCCATCCTTTGGCACCAATCACATTGGCTGGTATATCTCTTCACATCTTGATGAAGAGTGGGCCAATAGTAACCTGCTTGCAAAATTTTGAAGGCAATCCTCTTTGCTGCAAAATGGCCTCCACAAGGCCCATCATGACAGGTAAGGAGAATGTCAAAAAATTCCTCCTCCCTAACACATCTTCTCAAGATCTAATCTAGGCCACGTTTGAAGAAATTTCCCCCAATCTAGGTAAAAGGTGTGTTTTTCCTCATGATCTTGCTCTTCACTTTTGAGGAAAAGGGTGGTGGGAACTGTGTTGAAACCAATAAATTTGCTATATCTACAAACCACAAAGAGAGTACTGAGCTAGAAAATAGGTGTTCATCGGGCATTTGATCATCCGCCATTCCTTACTCACTTGTAAGAAAATTTACTCTAGACAAAAAGACAGCAACAAAATTCTCTTTACCAGGCTTATCAATAATGTTTAAATCGAATTACTACAATAAAATCAACCACCTAATAATGCGAGCATTTACATCTTGTTTGTTCGTTAAATACCTAATTACAGTATGATCGGTTTGTACAAAGGTTTGATTGTCCGTGCTTTAATGTTTGAATTTAATTAAGGAGTGCACTACAGCTAGGAGTTCCTTCTCGGTTATTGTGTAGTTTAACTTTGCCTTTGACCAATTTTTACTTATAAAGTATATGGCATAAGGTAACTTTTCATCAACTTTCCCTAAGGTTGCCCTTATTTCTTTGTTCGAGGTATCTGTGTGAGTGTGGAAAGGTAGGGCCCAGTTTGGACCTCTCAAAATTGGGGTAGTCACAAGTTTGCTTTTCAAGTTATCTAGGGCTTCTTGACAGTTTTCAGTCCATATGAACTCGACATATTTTCCCAAAAGACCAAACAACGGAGAGGCTAACCTATTGAAATCTTTAATGAGTCTTCTTAAATATCCTGCTAAGCCTAGGAAACTTTGGACATCTCTCACCTTTTGAGGAGGTGGGACCCTTTGGATGATGGCAATTTTGTTGGGGTCCACCTGCAATCCTTGTTGAGATAATGCATGACCTATCATGGTCCCTTCAGTCATCAAGAATTCACATTTTTCTTGGCTAAGGAACAGGTTCATTTCAATACACTTCTCCAAAACTTTTCCTAGGTTAGATAAAGCTTCCTCGAAGTTAGAACCATAAGGAGTAAAATCATCCATATATATTTCCACTACATCATGAACCAGTTCAGAAAATATACTCAATACTGCTCTCTGGAAAGTGGCGGGAGCATTGTAAAAACCAAAAGGAAGGACCTGATATGCAAAGGTACACCAAGGACAAGTGAAAGTGGTCTTATCTTGGTCTTCCAAGCTGATTTGGATCTGATTGTACCCGTTGAACCCATCTAAGAAGGAGAAAAACTTTTTTCCCACCAAACCATCTAACACTTGATCTATGAAAGACAAAGGAAAATGGCCCTTTTTGGTGGCCTTGTTCAATTCCTGATAATTGACACAGATTCTCCACTTACCATTTTTCTTTGGCACTAACACCAAAGGAGAGATCCATTCGTTGTCAGATATGGGGTAGATGAATCCTGCATCCAATAGATTTTGCAATTCTTCCTTGACAATGTCCTTAAGGGCTGGATTCATCCTCCTTTGAGGCTGCTTGACTAGTTTTCAATCTTCCTTAATGTAAATGTGATGAGTGCAGGCTGAAGGGTGCACTCCCTTCATCTCCTTATAACTCCAGGCGAAGGCATCTAAATGGTTTCTCAATAAGCTACATAGTTCCTTCTCCTGAGAGGTGGATAGGGATGAGTTGATTTTCAAGGGTCTTTCTAGGCTGAACTCTATATTCTTAACATGGAGAGAGGTCGGGTCGGCAACACAGAAATTAGCTAGGGGATTGTCTTGGGTTTCTTTCACTAGATCTTCTAATGAAAAAATACTGGTGGGTGGATTCTAAATTAAATTTTCAATGATATCATCCTCATCCAGCGATTTCCCCCCATGGTAGTTTCTACTGCACATAGTGGTGCAGCATATAATTCATCCTTATCCTCCTCCTCCAAACAGAGAGGTAGATCATGTTCTAGCAAAGGTTGGGCAGGAGGGTATAGGATTAGCTGCTTGGACATATGCCCATTCTTGATTGTCATGTTCCTAGCTCGACAAATGGTGTAGGCCTTTGTAGTAGCGAACTAGGTTCTTCGCAGGATGAGAGGATACCCAGTGAGCTTTGCCTTCGGCTGGAGAACTAGGAAACCAGTAGGGTACTTGCAAGAATCAATGGATACCTTCACATCCTCCACAATCCCTTCCAGGATCACGGTGGAGTGGTCTGCTAGTTGCAATACTATCGTGGTCTTCCTCAAGGAGCCCTAAAGTTTGAGTTTGAGCATCGTGTCCTTTGTCATCACATTAATGGCAACCCCTAGATCAATCAGGGTATGGGGGATCATGGTGCCATTGATGTGGACATCAACTACTGGGCTTCCAGGGTCTAGATATTTTTGACAGATTACCTACCCCAACATTAGGTTGGACAGTTGTCCTATGACATTGATGGTTGGGGAATCTCTCTTGCGCCTACCTGGATACCTGAAGCACTTCCCTTTGATCATATTATTGTATATCGACACATCCTTTATGGCTTGGAGAAGTGTTATCTTTACACATAATTATTTCAATTCTCCCAGAAGTCCAGTTTCTTCTGGGGTAGGCTGTGTTGTCCTGGATAATCTCTCAGGAAAGGGTGGAATTACTTTCAGTTCACTCTCCTCTTTATCTTCCTAATCCTCCTTAGGGGGAGGCTAGCTATCTAGGATAACCTTCCCAGATCATAGGTAAATCTCATGAATCTCCACAACATAGGTTGGGCATGATGGTTCCCCACTATATATTTGTTGAGCCTGTATTTTGTTCGGGTTCGGGTTCGGTTGAGTAGGCATTTGTGGTTGACTTGGTGGAGTAGGAGGCAATGGTTGCAGTTGAGTAGGTGGTGGAGGCAAAAGAGTGAGAGGAGAGTTGTACTAGGGTCTCCACCCCTGATGAGATGCATTCCACTGAGGTTGTGGCTGAGCATAGGAGTGAAATGAATGAGTGGCTGGTTGGGCATGATACTGAGATGGATATGACCAAGGAGGAGGTGTGGACTAGGAAGGATGAGAATGGGGACCCCAAGAAGGTATGGAAGTGGCTTGATTTGGCTTGTAGTATTCCTAAGAAGTCCCTTGCATTCCCTGCTGGTATGGTCTAGGTCCATGTGGCCTCCTTTGGTTCATGAAATAGAGTGGTTTAGTGGCTCCTTCGGCCCCTTGATATATTGCTTTAAGTCTGGGCAAGGAAGGGCACTTATCTGTAGAATGATCTTCTTCACAGACTGAACAAACCTCTATAAAGCTCAACGGACATTCGTTCCTACGATACCTTCTAGTGCACCTAGGACAAAAAATGGCCAAAGCCCTCTTTGTTTCCTCTTGTTTCCAGGGTCTAGATATCTTTGACAGATTACCTGCCCCAACATTAGGTCGGACAGTTGTCCTATGACATTGATGGTTGGGGCATCTCTCTTGCGCCTACCTAGATGCCTGAAGCACTTCTATTTGATCATATTATTGTATATTGACACATCCTTTATGGCTTGGAGAAGTAGTATCTTTGCACATAATTATTTCAATTCTCCCAGAAGTTCAGTTTCTTCTGGGGTAGGCTGTGTTGTCCCAGATAATCTCTCAGGAAAGGGTGGAATTACTTTTGGTTCACTTTTCTCTTTATCTTCCTCATCCTCTTTAGGGGGAGGCTAGCTATCTAGGAGAACCTTCCCAGATCATAGGTTAATCTCCCGAATCTCCACAGCATAGGTTGGGCATGATGGTTCCCCACTATATACTTGTTGAGCCTGTATGTTGTTCGGGTTCGGGTTCGGTTGAGCAGGCATTTGAGGTTGACTTGGTGGAGCAGGAGGCAATGGTTGCAGTTGAGTAGGTGGTGGAGGCAAAAGAGTGGGAGGAGAGTTGTACTAGGGCCTCCACCCCTGATGAGATGCATTCCACCAAGGTTGTGGCTGAGGATAGGAGTGAAATGAATGAGTGGCTAGTTGGGCATGATACTGAGATGGATATGACCAAGGATGAGGTGTGGACCGGGAAGGATGAGCAGGGGGACCCCAAGAAGGTATGGAAGTGGCTTGATTGGGGTTGTAGTAAGCCTAAGAAGTCCCTTGCATTCCCTAATGGTATGGTCTAGGTCCATGTAGCCTCCTTTGGTTCATGAAATAGAGTGGTTTAGTGGCTCCTTTGGCCCCTTGATAGACTGCTTTAAGTCTGGGTAAGGAAGGGCACTTATCTATAGAATGATCTTCTTCACAGACTAAACAAACCTCTATAGAGTTGAACAGACATTCATTCCTAGGATGCTTTCTGGTGCACCTAGGACAAAAAATGGCCAAAGCCCTCTCTACTTCCTCTTGTTACCTTTTGATATGCAAGGTATCCATTTGCATGGCAAGAGTCTACAACATATCACTCTTGAAGTCTTCTAGCATGTTTCCAAATTCACCTTTGAGGGATGAACTAGATGAGGAGGCACTGGCTATGGCTTGACTCCCCCTACCTCTCTTTCTGGCTACCCTAGAATGGTTTCTAAAAAGAGTCTTTATGTCTTCATAAGATAGTTGGTTAATGTCTCCCCCAGCCAGTAAAAAGAGGGTGTCTTAAAGGTCTTCCAAAATTCCCCTAAGCAGGACCAACTTCAGAGATTCGGGGTCAAGTGTGCACCTAGCCCTTTTATAGCTGAGCTGGAACCTCTCTTCTTAATCTTCCAAAGATTTATCACTTCCCATGGTCATTCGGAAGATTTCTTCCTTGGTATATTTTGACCTATAGTAGTCTTGATATTTGTTATTAAAGGCTTTCTGCATGTGATCCCAAGTTGTGATGCTACTGCCAGGTAACCCCATGAACCAACATAATGCTACATCCTTGAAAGTAGAAGGAAACAGTTTCAACTTCTGCTCATCTTCTGCATAGTCATAGGTTCGACAGATAACGACAAACTCAAACAAAAATGTGACAGGATCTTCTGTATTCAATCCATGGAAGTGAGGTAGGGTTGAAGGCCTTATGTTCTTCATTTTAGTGTCCCCATTGGTCTCTCGGATGGGGAAGGTACCCTCTATTCTTTCTCCATTCCCCCTAGCATTTTTCTTTTCAGCCATTGTCTCAAGAGGGATGCTTTCTTCTTCTTCTTCTCTTATAGGTTCTTCAAATATCTCTGGTTTTTCTCCTAAAGGTTCTTCTGGATCACTTCCATTGAAGAAGAGAGAAGGGTGGTTATGTGATGTGGTGGGGGTGTTGGTTAGGAATTTCCCTGAATTATCTCTATTCCTACGAGGCATGAAAGGAAATCTCTTTTTGGGTAATTTTTGTTTTTCTACTTATACCTACAAAACTGAAATTGATTGAACAAACAAATTGCAACTACTGAAATGAACTTGCTGAAAGGAAATTGTAGAATTGAAATGAAATCAAGGAAATGAATAATCTACTTTCATTGAAATGGAAATTGCAGAATTGAAATGAAAGCAAGGAAATGCAGAAAATGAAAGAAACAACTATTCTACTTTTGTTGAAATAAACTCTTAGCAGAATGTTGCAGTAGAAAATAGAAGAAAGCAGTAATCATAAAATAATCTGATGCTTCCCTGGCAACGGCCCCAAAAGGTGGTGAGCACCAGTATTGTAGTAATAATGCTATAACTCCTAGGTGTCCTACTTTACTTTTATCAACGCGGTAGTTCGTAACAAACTTGGAAGTGACGGTGCTGTATGAACAAGTACTAGTTCTTACTGCAAGTTGTCACTTTGTCAGCTGGCGCAAGATCATTAGGAGCTCAAGCCAAATTCTATGAATTCTAGAAGAAGCTTTATATGTGATGAAAGAAAGAAAATCTTACTCTACAGAGGTTATTCTACTTGCATAAAGAAAAAGAAGATTGAAATGTAAAGTGAACCTAGCGAACCCTAATTTACCAACTAACCCTACTTTTGTAGAAAGAGAGATGAAAACCTATGAAATGAATTCCATTACCTACTGAGGAAGTAAACTACATCTATTCAAGCTATTTCTAGAAGGAAACGAGAAAAAAACATCTCTTTGGGTTTTTATGTATTTTATGTGAAATTGTCATGCATGTAATTTATTTGTTTGTGGATGTGGCAGCGATTAGGTGGAAATGGAGTGACTTTGGAATTTGCAAAGGTGTCGGAAGGTGTGGAGGGGTCTTAGGAGGCCTTTGGAAACCTTCTCGAGGCTTTCTCTGTAATTGGACTTCAAAAGGTCACCTACATGAAATTATACAGGAGGTTGTAGGGGATCTACAGGAGGATCTACAGGAGGATGTCGAGGGCTGTTTTAGAGGTTTTAAAGGTGGAAAAATGGTTGGAAAGGGTAGTTGAAGGCTAGAAGGACGTGCTAAGATGTCTGAGGTTCATCAAGGAGGATTAGGGAAGGGAATGATGGCTAGATTTGTTCAAGCGATGAGAGGAAAGTTTATGAGAAAAGTGTAGAAAATTAGGGCAGATTTATGAGGGGCTGTGAATGACCTGTGGAACATGTAGCAAAGAGAGATGATGATGGATGATTTATTGACTTATTATGAGGAGAGATGTACTACAAGAGTGCTACAAATTAAACTCCGAAACTGAGCAAGCAAAGAAACTAGCTACACCAAAAATAGAACTGTATCTGATGTTAAACTAAATTATGATCTAGGAAAATAAAGCGCTGAACAATGCTATATGGAAAGGAAAGCATGGAAAGAGATTTATTGTAGAAATAGAAATCAGTATGGCAAAATGAATCTGAGGCAAAGAATTAACATGTAAATAAAACTATAACACCATAAATTGCATGGAGAAGGAAAATTTGTGTTTTTGTGGTAGCAAGAGGATCTTGAACTCAGCTCATGGTCCCAAAGGGAAGAAAGGAGGTCAAGCCTATGTTTATGGCCTTTTTTTATCTTTCTCCTAACACTATTTAACCTACTTCAGCAAACTGAAATGGAAACAACTATGCAAACCACCAAAAGCAACCTATTTTACCAAGGAAAAAAATCTATCTAACAGCAACTAATTCATGAATTGAAACGAAACATATAAATACAAAACAAGAGGTGCAGGGTAGCTTGGGTTGGGCCCTAACCCAGGAGCTTCAGCCCTCTAAGGTAACTCAGTGCTGGCTCAAAAAATATTTCATCTTCATTATGGAAATAATAGTCACATTACATGAAACTGTCCACAAAAGTAAGCTCAAAATGAGTTGAGAAAGGGCTGCAACAAAAGTGCGAGAATTTGACTAACATCCAACAACTTGATGAGGCCCTAGGCCTATCTATTTATACCACTAGAGCTCCCAACAACTCTCCTAAAATCAAGGAGGCTTGGCTCCCAAGACTTGAGATAGACAACAATTATTCTTCACTTGCTCAGCTGCCCCTTTGATGCATTGATGTGGCTACTTGTGCTCCAAGCCTTCTGAAGGAGGATTCAATGTAGGGAGTCATAAATGAGGGGGAAACCCTCCTACAAATCCTCTTCCTTGTTTTCCTCAAATATTGACTGCCAAATTCTCACTAAACCTTTGACTTTGTCTCAAAATTAACCAAAAATCTACATAAAGCACACATTAGACTTCACGACATAATCACTAACACAACTCACTCTACTAGCATAAATATAATAAAAAACATGTAATAAAATAATGAGAATGGTGGATTAAGCTAAGTTAGGAGGAAAAATGAGCCCATATAATTACCCATTGATGGGGCTCATCATCTCTTTGATTTGATTCCATTTCTTTGACTTCAACACCTTAGCTCTGGTACCATGTTGAGAAATCTAGGGCATTAGAATTATATCATTTCTCTTCTTTGCTGACTGCTTGTGAATGATTTTTAATTATTTATATTAGGATCTTCTTCATGTTAGATTATTAGTGTTCTTATTCATCAAAAAATAACCAATTCATGAACATAAATACACAAGAGACACATCACGTACGCTACAATCTAGGGCCAAAATCTCTCACTCCTTGAGAGGAAAACCAGCACAAATTCTTCTTATAGAGATTCCAATTGACAAATACCAAGACCAAGACCCTTGATCTATTAACCACTCCAAGGCCAAGCCACTAGTTCTCTATTCTTGACTCCTCTTCCTCTTCAAACTTCTTAAAACTGAGATCATATTCAACGAGCTAGATATGACATTGAAGAATGATGTCACTAAATTGTGACTACTGTAGTAGCACTGAAAAACTATGATGTAACTCCTTCCTAACACTTTATAGTGGTCATCCTCTGCTGTAACGTCTAGACTATTATCTCATGAAATAGACCTTCAAATTAGCGCTAAAATAATTATTGCTTCTCCTCTATTGACTGTCTGAGTTCCTTATAGACATCCAAATTTGTCTCTTCTTCTTTCACTATGACTTTAATCAACCCTACTCATAACTTGATGTCTCTTCCTTACCCATTTGAATTTATCCATGCCTTTTCCAATAGAAAATCACAAAGATATATCGAAAATTTTCACTGTAGTTAATCACCGAAATTTAAGATAAAATCTGAATTTTAATCTTCTGCTATCCATCCGAAATCACTGAAATTCTTGATTGTAATTGTTATGTGAAAATATTAGAGACAGATCCGAGTTTCCATGTACTAATGTGAAGAGCCTAGCTGGGTATATATAGTAGTTCATCCATGTATTCAAGCTGACATGATCATTTGAATGGGTGTGAGACTTGGCTAGGCTAGCATAAGTTATTTTATTCATATTGCAGGCCGACATCAAGACAAGAGGACTGTGATTTTCTTTTCGAGGGATTTATAGAAACTAGATTGACTCATATACATTTTACATATGCTCAAGATGAGTGCTTCATATATGTCATCAATTCTTTGACCTTAATGACAGATCCTAAGGCTACCAATGGGAGCCATCTAAAAATAAAATCACTTTCTCATGAAACCCATGAAGCAAGGAAAAATAATTTTATTACATCAATGATAATTACATGTCATTATGAAAATCGAACCTAGTTACAATTTTGAATAGGTTGAACTGCAAATCATTGATTTAGGAAATTATTTTGTTTCTATCATCATACCTCCACTGGTGGATAAAATCTATACTCACTGAAATGTGATGAAGTTATTATGATATCATTCCTAATGATGACAATTATAATACATGACCTAGGGACTAGCCCTGGTCATGGGAAACCGCACCATACAATTCATCCCTATCCCTTTCATCCACTAACTTGTCATCCACCTGGCTTCTTACTCACCTAGTTGGTCAGTTGGGAAGGTGTGCCTTATGTCCCGTTCACATTGCCTTAGCATGTTTTTCAACATTCATGAATAGGCCCAACACAAAAATAGAGACCACCTAGACCCACGGCCCTTATACTTTTAACCAGAAATAAAATAAGCACAACATACTTCGAACATGTTCCCCACATCACGGTTAGCCACCCCTGGACCTAAAAAGGGACAACGCATAAAGGAGAGGCCTCTAGGCTTCAATGGTTCAGAATTCATCCGACCCTTCCCCACTCAAGCCCCTAAATAGAGGTGTGGTTTTGAACTACACACTCCCCTAAAGGAGCACCCACCTCAGAATCTAAACAAAAACGCAATACTTCAAAAGAAATGTAATTGAAAATAGACCAATGTCTTTCTCTACCTAGTAGACTTTCCCTTTTAGAAACAAGTTAACCCTCGCAACTTGGCACTAGGAACTTTGTAAGAGACAGTGAATGCAAGATTACCTGAGTGTTGATATATACCCTATCTCAATAGTTCACCACTATGCTAATTTGGAACCACAATGTATTCCATGTGCTTTCTCCACTAGAGTCCTAAACTAAAGGAGACCATTACACTAGCTACATTAATTGGTTTGGATGGAGATCCCATACTTCTGATTGAGCTCTTGAAGTGATTTCTTCCCACACATCCCAATAGGCTGCGAAAACCAAAACTTCCACTCAATCACGGCCCCAACTTGGCCCTCCAAAGAGACCCTCCAAGTGAACCAAGCAAGAATTACCTTGCAGAACTTGAATTCTCCTCTCCTCGGCCAAAACAAAATGCAGAATTTCCATCAACACCATTATAATGTCCTGGAGAACATCATAAAGCTTCCACTACGTATCACCTTAGACTATGTAGTCACCATTTTCCAACATTAATGATGTTGCATGGGTGGGATTTCAAAGCCTTGTGTTGCCAAATTTGCCAAATCTGATACCCCCATTGGGGTAAAAATAAACACTTGGTATTGGTTCAAAGTTGTGGCTATGTAGGGGTTGGTTTTGAAAGTAGGACACCATTAAAATATTTGAATAAGGATAAACTAAAGTTGATTTTCCCCCGTGCTAATATTTATTAGACCACTCCTAATCTTGTTGAGAGTGAAATTTAGACTCAATAGTGACTCCATTGTTTCTTTTCACTTCCACCTTTAGTTGGAACTATTGTTGAATGCAATAAGTTGAAGAGGGAGGCTCAATTATTTGGAAATATTTTTGATTTGTCATGTGGATTCGAAAGTTTCATTAGAAACTAATCATTAATTATCATAGAGAGATTCAAGAATATTAGAGAAAGATTCGACTGTTGGATTGACACAAGATTATAGCTCTTAAGATGTATGCTTTTAAGGGAATGAATTCAACACCAAACTATAACTGCAATTCATATTTAGATTGAAATATTGGTGGACGTGAGGGGTTTTAGAGAATTAGAAATAATCTAGCTACACCTTAATACGTCAGTATCTATTAATGGAGTTCAACATTTCATTAAATTCCTCCCCATGGCTTGCCTTCACGAGGATCTAAAGAAATGATAATATTTTGTTATTTCCTTTTAATTTGATTCTATCTTTTTCTAGTGATATAATCACCTTTATTCTCTATCCCCATGGTTGATGAACTAATGCTGGATAGGAAAGGATGCCATAGACTAAGTCGATGACTTCAAATTTGACTATATTTGGGATCCCCATTATCAATCTCTGAATTTTCTATGGTGTTCTGATTCATTCAATAAATATTTGGTTGGATACATCAATATAATTAGTTTTTCTATGTAGACTTAGTATTCCCATGCTAATCCATGTGTCCCTTTGCGGAATATTTACTTGATATCAAAAGTTGACAACAATTTGTTTAATCATAAAGCCATTTATTTGCAAGTCAACTTTTGGGTCATGATCATCTACCTCGCTACCATGTGGAAGTTGTTTGATGTGTTTCCATCTTTCTCTGTTCTCGTTACTATTTTTCAACATATTAAATAATTCAATGAGTCAGGAAACAATGTGTTCTTCCTTTAGAAGCTTGAAAAATTCCTCTAAGATTATGTCCTTAGATACTCTTTATTCTTCAATTTCTTTCATAAAGAATTCAACAGCTCTAGACATTGTTTAATTTTGTTGTTGTACATATGGATACTCTGTTGAATTCTTGACATGTCAGATCAATTGATTGTTCGGATTGCTACTATCTCTTTCAGCTCGTGACCTTGTGACTATATGAAGGTTTTTAGATTTTATAATTTCGTACTTTGATAGATTTGGTAGTAATTGAAATATCTTTTATTTAAAACCTTTTATATGTTTTTTGGATAGTCTTCCACTGAGTTGTTACCTAGACCACACATGTTGCAGAAGCGTAATTCAATTTTATCTTCTAAGGTACATTCAGTTGCAATATGTTCCTCTTTCCAATAAGTATAGCAATAAAATCTCCCACGTCCTCAACCCCTACCACAACCTCTATTATTATAACTACCTCTTTCATTAAATGGATGTGGTTTTGATAGTTGGTCGGTGGCCTCGGTATTATATACAACATGATAACTAGGTCTAGTTTTTCTATTCAATGGACATTCCTGCGTGCAATGTGCATTGTCTTCACAACTTGCACACCATTTTGGTTTATAATTTCATAGATTATACTAGAAATATTTAGTAGAGTGATGAAAAGAAGCTTGACAGATATCACAGTAGATATCAGCTTGTATTCTTCTAACGTCTTGGTCAAAATATTCTAAGAACTTATATGTATCTTTAGTATGTCTTTCCATGTGGAAATTTTTCCACCATAAGTGATTATTTTGGAGTGATAGTTGCAGTAAAGAGTTATGTAATTGGTCTAAACTATCTTCAATCTTGTTTTCCATCGCTGCATGGATTGATTGATTGTCATTGTCTTTCTCAATTTGCTTGGATAGTTCAATAGCTTCTTCACATGTCTTTATTTCATGCATTCAAAGTAGGCCACATATTTTTTTAAGTAGTCCAGACAAATACCATTGTACTAGTGGATTCTCATCGATAGTGTATGGAATCTGACTTAATAAATCTTTGAAGCATTTTTTGTATATAAATACATACTCATTTGGTCTTTGTTTTATTTCTTTAAAGTTTTGTAGCCAAGTGCTTAACATATTATGCTTTAAATAAGGTGAAAAAGTTGGTATTGATCTCATCCTTCGTCTTAATTCCTTTCGCTATCATTTTCATAAACCATGTTAGGGATCTTTTCCTTAATGCTGCAAAAAGTTGTGCCATTTTCTTTTCTGCATCAATGATGTCATTTGTGGCCTAGAAGTTTTCACAAATTATACCAATGGCTCTTTGGATATTCATCTCCTTCATATATGGGTATATGATTTAGTCCCATCTTGGTCGTTTGGTGCAAAGGCAGGTGAAATTAATCATTTTCATTAGTTTTTTCGTTAGAGCTTAGGCATTTACTTTCCTCTCTTATGTTGATGGCTTGATATAATGATTCATCAGTCTATTACTCCCAATTTATATATTTCATGAATCAACTTATCTTCAGTTGCGACTCTTCGTTAACCAATTTTTGAACTTCGGTTTTCTTCAATAGATACGAGTTGCGGCAGGGGGTAAGATGGCGAGGTTATAACATTAAAGAATTATTCATTTTAATTCATTATTATTATTTAATTCGTTTTGAATAGAATTTTCATTTTCTTGAGGGTTTCTTTGTTGGCCTTCGATGTTCTATATTATAGGTATTTCAGAATAATTCCTCGAATGAAGAAATTATCTTATGATGGGACTCAACAAGGATATCCTTGGAGTATTTCTTATAGCTAAGCTAGAATCATCTATTTCCTTAGCATCTTCTTGTCCTCTTGGAGTTATCATTCGACCTTCATTCTTTATCGGGGTGAGAGTTGCTACACCTTTCAACTCTTCTAAGGAGTCTCGTGCATATTCACTCTCACACTCCCAATTCTTCATTATTTTCTTCTAGTATTCTTGTTTCCTATTTTTTTTCCTGTCCACGTTGTCTCAATTCCATTGCTCATTTTTGTATGTCATCCGATTCCTTGTATTGTCAATCACTATTTGGTCTGTTCTTTTCTTATTTATTTTGGTTGTTAGTTGAATTATTCCCTTCCATCTTCCTTGGCTATAATACTTTTATAGATTTTTATTTTATTCTTTTATTTTCCTTTTTATTCCTCATGATCTCCTATGCCCCCCATGTCAATCTGAATAGTGTTAGTTTGTGAGGGAGTATATATCGACCATACTTATTTAATTAAAATATAATCCCATGATTTTGTTGTGTCTTTACACTAAGCATCCAAAAAATTATGCCATTTCCTCTCGTCATTCTTGCAGCCATTATTGGATGGAATCCCTAGCAGTGGACAATACTCAAGATGTGACTTGCACCTTTCTCTAAAAGTAATTTATGTGATAGGGTTGGTATCATGAAAAAGACTATGTTGTGTAAAATGTCGTAGAACCTAGCTTTTATATGTTCGATAGATTTTTTATATTCTAATGCTTGTTCTTCGCAATATTCTTCCAAGATCGACTAGAGCCACTCTTGTAAATATTTTCAACTGTTTTTTGATAGTTTAAATAGAAACCAAGAATTAGTTTGGTTTTGAGGTTTTCCATAGTAACTCTACCAAGGAACTTTTTAATCTCTACCAAGGCTCCTATTGATCTGATTTAATCACTATGAATATGACTGGATCACAACCATTAATTGTCAACCGAGGGTAGGTCTATTTATTTCAAAGAATTATGCATTGTTTGTGCTGATACACGTCAACGAAGAATAAAATTAAAAGGAAAAACAAATGTCGCTGAATTTAATTGCAGAATGTAACACTCATGCAGAAATCAAAAACATTCTACAGAGATGAAACCACACTTCATGTTACCAAAGAAAAGGGCATGCCACACACCACACCACTAACTCATCTGGCTTACTGAATATTATGTTCAAATCAATCTTGTGTGACAGCATATCATAAATCTGGAAACAAAAGTAAACCCATTTTGCAAATTACACGCCGATATAATAATTTCACACTTATAGAAAGGAAAAATAATTGATCTACCACTATGCTACTACTGCTATTGCAATCCTTACTAAAGAGGAGGGTCCTTCCTCCCTAGCAGGGAGCAAGGATGAAATACAAGTTAATAAAACTTCAACAACACATTGTGAAAGCATCAACAACACTACTCTTTGTATTAAGAAAAGATTGTGAATTACAGGAGAAAATAACAATACTTGTTCTTATTTACATGGAATGGAGTTTCCTTTATAAGATTGACATGTCCAAAATAAGAAACAAATCAGTCATGAGAATCTCATGATTCTCATGCTGATCAATATCGAGAGAAAATAGAAATCGTTACAACAAGTTCTAAATACAAGGATTATTGTTGTTACATTGTTTCTCAAAATAACAACTGTATTGATTCTATAGCCGCCCATAAATAATACAATCTTCGTGATAGTTTTCCTGTGGAATAGTACCCACAGTCTTAAATGGTTGTGGAGTAGTCAATATCCCACGGTGTAACAACAACGCTTATGGTGTAACAACAATGTTTGAGGTGTAACAAAAAGTACTCATAATCTTCTATTCATCCTTTAGTCGTGGTCTTGGAAGCATCAACTGAAAGAAACAGAGTGATAGATCCTTTTTTCCACAATTTCCTTGGTTAGCCATAAAAAATCATACCACCTCATCCATATTTAACAAAAATGGAAAAATAATATATCATAACAAAAATGAATACTTATAACTAGGAAAAAGGTAACTGTCATGTAAATTCTAGGGGTTCAAAGATGAAATGGTCAAGGATAGGGGGAAAAAGGTATCCAAAATATGCACAAATCCTGCACCAACATCTCCCCCAAGTTGAAGCAATTGCATGTCCTCATGCGATATACTTCAGAGCCTATTGTTATAATTCATATGAAACTTTGTCAGATTATAAGAATTAGTGGTGTCCTCCTTAGTAGCCCTGTAACCTGGACTAGCTGTCAGGTGATGTGGAAAAGATTCCTCCTTGTAATCACACAGTTGATACTAAGGTTCATACTCCTCCACTGGTAACCAAATTAGAGGATATTTTAACTTGAGTCCTACCCAAAATGTGCCCAATAAATCTACAATATGGACATACTCTGGGACCCATGAAACAACAACCACAAAATTTTGAATACCAAATGGGTCACTCTCCTGTAGCCCTGCACTACTAACCTTTGTGCATTTGTAGAACCCTGTTAGTGAATGGATCTTCATCTACAAAAATGGTTGAGGCATATATTCACAACCCTCCTCGTCTCGATGGCTTCAAGCTCCTTTACATCGGAGACACAAAACAAATTCCTAAAAGGTCATCTTAATTTTGTAGCCATATTAGGTTTAACCCGAATCATCAGTGTTTCCTTCTCTTCATTCGCGTTCAATGACTTCATATCCATATGCTAATATATGTGATTTTTCATAAAAGAAATAAAGGTGCACAACAACAAATGGCCCATGTAAGAAAGAATGTTCCCAACCATGTGCGTACTAAGATGTTCACAAATCATGTTATGAAGAAAAACCTTGAAAAGCAAGCTTTCATCCTGGAAATTACAAGCATGAAAAACATCCAAAAACTTTCGGGTGGAATTACCCAAATAAGGTCTATTTTCATAGACCAAATTCAACTGAAACAAGAAAAATCGTTCCCATAGAAAAAATGGGTAGGCCGGATAGGGTCTTCTACACCCTAATAGATTTAGAGAGAGTTCATGGAGCTTGTGTTTGTCATTTGTTAAATCCCAAACATGATCATGTAACAACTACAACTTCTCTTCTTTCTTCTTCATAGCTACCTCTTTCCCTTGTCTTTCCCATTTTTCTGCCAAATCCTTTTCAGTCCATTTCTCCTTGAGTGAGTTTACTACTTCCTAGTGTGCCGCCAGTGAGATTACTCCTTCCTGCAATAGGAGTTCCTCTCATTTCCACTTCTGCAATTCAGATATCAATAGAATTTTCTCAGAACACCATCCTGATTTAGGACCGTGTGTTCCTCTACATGCACTATCACTTGGGGTTGCAACAACATCCCAAGGATTGAGCTGCTCCATCTTGGTTGTTGGTTCTTGTGTAACATGAGTTTCATAAATGGGTTCTTGTGTAGCAGTGTCTTGTTTTCATCCCTAATCAGCTTCTACCTATACTACTAGTTTTTGTGTAACAACAGTGTCGCCGGCATGGTTCTTGTGAATCAGCTCCCAATCCACCACACATGGGATGCTCTGTTTCAGCTATTGGTTCTTTTGTATGAGCAACGTCATGAATGGGTTCTTATGTAGCAACTTCCTAGGGATCGGTTTAAGTCAACATGAAGGTGGTGATTGCAATGTAGAATGTATATCCAGTTTCTGCTAGGTTTTTGATGCATGCCACACACACAGGACCTTGTGCAAAATCCGCCCTCATTTTATCTACTACTTTTGCCAGGGTATCCAGGCCTAGGACCCTTTCTTTTTCTCTACTTCCTTCTAATTGATGCTTTAATTTTTCATTTTCTTCTTCTAAACTTTTAATTTTAAGTCGCAAAGACTGAGTCTCATCCTTAATTCGTAGAGGGTCTTCTTTCAAATGGAGTTGTTCCTCCTCTTTATGCTTCCCTGTCTCCTTACTCGGTTCTTCACTGCATAAATGTGAAGTTTCCAGATGCAAATTGACATTTACCCTTTTCTTCGGTATTTTTCTTCCTATCGGCTTCTTTAGTGACCTTTTCTCGACCCTACTCCCTGAAGATTGGCCTTTTCTAGTATCCTCTTCTTCCCTTGGGGCGTCATGGATTTCAATTCGCCTCTTGCGGGAGGTCCTTATCTTTCAACTCATGAATTATTCCCAGATTCTGCCTTGCTATTCCATTTCATCTAGTACAATCAATTTGACCATGGTTGGTGACTCAAGACTCTGGTGTGCAGAAGTTTTTACAACTGCAGACATGTGTCTGATGTTCTCTAACAAAAAATATGGAATGTTAACCAGCTTCATGTTCTGCAGGTGGTTCAGTAGTGCAAAATGGTAGTTGAAGATGACATTTTCCCTTCCTTCACAGGTGATGTACTTGATAATGTATAGGGAAACATCTCCCCATGGCTGAGGGAGTCCGAATCTTCCAATTCCCCTACCCTTCTTCTCCAATTGTTCCTCTCCTTCAAGGAGCTTAGCCTTAAGAGAAGGGTCATTGGTTTTTTTGTTGAACCACCATTTCCCCACAGTCTGTAGTGATGTTACATGGGCAATCACTTCCTGTGTGACTTCATGTTCTAAACTCCAGACTTCTGTCTGGTTTCTAGCAGGTTCTGAGTGAATTCCATGGCCACTGACTCCTATGATCCCTTGAGCCATTTGAAAATTTCTATGTAGCTCACTTCCTTAAATACTTGGCATGCCTTAGGAAAATTCTCCAATGCTTCCATCGAAGTGGTCTCCTGTTAGACTGCTGCTCCTCCCACCTCTACCCCGGCACTCTATACTCTTCGCTAGTTCTAAGAATTTTTGAATGAAGGGGCAATGCTCATTGAGGATGATGATAGGGCACTAAAAGGAAATAAAACAAGGATTTCAGGCTAAGGATGATCGTACTGCACACTGTATGGTTCCATTATTGGATTGCATCATGGAGATCTAGAGTTAAAGTTTTAATTCCTAGCATGATTGAAACAAATGGATAATGATGACAAGGTTTTAATAATGATTACCGATTTTAAATTCGATAACATAGATTACAAAATTCTTCATCCTCTCCCCTGAGTTTAATATGACATCCATCCTTGGCCATATGAAAATATGCCATATTTAATTGCCATAATTGTTAAATAGAGGGCATACGTGATATACCTTTGTCTGACGTACCTCATGTGATGTGGCAAAAAAAAATTGGTAATAAGAATTAATTCCTGCGATGATGTGCTAGTTGTATAAGTTTCTCCTGCAACACAGCAATAATGAATACTCTTTATTTTCATATTACAGGTGACAAATTCATTGATGTGGATGCTCACAAGTTGAAAGCTACTAACATGTAATAACAACCCGATTTCCACACTATTTTTACAGCCATTTCTTATTTACACAATTCCTTTTAAAATACTTACAAGGATAATTTACAAACATATTCTATTAGAACTTGTAACAACATAAAAAGTAGAATATACATGAGTTGCATAATGCTATTACAGAGGGAAACGAAATGTGTAACAACCACATAGTGGTTTTCAGCTGTCACAATCGGTCTTTTTGTGCCCCAAAAGAGGTTTTCACAATCATATTTTTATTTATATGTTATTATTATTATTTATTTATTTATTTATGTTGGGTGTAACAGCTGCCAACAAAAGATGGTTTTCGGCTATTACACATATTGGAAAATTAAGAGACTGGCAGGATAAGGGAGGTATCCCCAACCTTTATAATCTAAAGGTAAGAATCCTTGACAATGTTGATGAATGATTCGTTTGAAGCGAGTTGGTGATATAGCCAAAGGCGGTGCCCGTTACCAAACAGTGGTGTTCTAGCACTATCAATGGTTACTAAATTTACAGTCCCATTGTCAAAGACTTCATCAAATTCATAAGGACCTAGCCACCTGGTGCAGAGATTCCATTTAAAATCATTAAATATTGAATCATATAATAGAGCCCAATCTCCTTTTAGATATTTCTTCTTTTTAATGAATTTTTCATGCCACTTAGCTCTTTGCTATTGGAAAATGTTTGTTTGTTGAATGACAACTAGTCATTTCTCATCCATTTCATTAAGCTAATTCAACCTGTTTCTGTGTTGTTTCCAAATCCAAATTCACTCGTAGCATTCTTCTTAATGTCTTAATTTCAAATTCTATAGGAAACAAAGGACTTTTATCATACACTAATTCATACGATGGGAACCATGTAGCATTCCTCCATGTAGTCTTCTATGCCCAGAGCACCTCTGGAAGTTCATCAGTCCAATTTCTTAGACAGCTAGCTACTATCTTGGTAAGAATTCCCTCAATAACCATGTTGGTGCTTTCCACTTGACCATTTTCTTGTATATGATAAGGCAAAGTGATTCTATGGTAGATTTTGCATTTTTCAACCAAGTTCTAAATCAAATGACATGTGAATTGGGGACATCTATCTGTCACTATTTATTTGGGTACTCTAAAGCAGACAAAAATTTCTTCGAATAAGAACTCTGAAACAACCTACTCTGTAGCTCTAGTTAATGCTTTTTCCTCAACCCATTTTGTCACAAAGTCAGTGTAGACTAGAATGTAGGATTTATGCTGACATGAAAATTTAATTGGTCCTACAAAAACTATAGCTCATTTCTCAAATGGTTCTAAAATTATTTGCGGCTTCAATGACATCTCGTCTGGTTGCAGTGGTTGACCCATTCTCTGGCATCTGCCACATCCCTTCATAAATTTCTTAGCATCCCAAAATATTTTGGTCCAATATTATCTTGTTGAGAGCACCTTGTATCATGTTCTCTTATCTACAAAGTGACCTCTGCAAGGTTCCACATGACAAGCTGGAAGGATATAAAAAATTTCATCCTCCCTTACACATCTTCTGATCTGATGATCAGACCTAGTGTGATAGAGATTTCCCAATATCCATGAGTATCTAGCACTTTGCTGAACGATCCTTCTCTTTTCCCTGTAGGATAGTTGTTGGGGAATTTTTCCTGCAACAATATAATTAGCTATGTCTGCATACCACAGTGAGTGAACTAAAATAGAAAAAAGATATTCATCTGGAAAATAATCTTCAATAGACATTCTTTCACTACCAACATTCAACCTAGGAAGAAAATCAACTACCACATTATCCTTCTCAGGTATATATACGATAGTTATATATAATTCTTGTAACAACAATAACCACCATGTAATCCTACCATTAGTGACTCGGTTTTTCATAAAGAAATGAATGGTAGAGTGGTCAATGTGTACAAACACTTGATATCATGTGATGTAGTGCCGAAATTTATTGATGGCATGCACTATTGAAAGGAATTCCTTCTCGGTCACTGTAACTGCATTTAGCTGGAGGCAAGTTTTTACTTATATAATAAATGGCATATGGTTTCTTGTCCTCCAACTGGCCCAAAACATCTCCCACAACAGTATCAGATGCATCCATAGCTATGTGGAATGGAAGATTCTAGGAGTTGTTGATACACAATATTTCAATTTTGCAAATGCATGCTCGCATTTTCCTATCCATAAAAATTCTACATCTTTCATAAGTAAAGAAAATAAAGGCGATGCAATATTGAATTTTTTCTATAAAACTCCTATAGTACCCTGCATGAAGCAAGAAACTACGTACCTCTTTTTATGTCTGGGGACTTGGGATTTTGAAGATTACCTCTATCTTAGGAGGGTCCACTTTAATCCCGTAAGCTAAAATAAGATGTCCCAGTATGATCCCTTGATTCATCATCATGTGATGTTTTTCTGTACTCAAAGCAACATTAGTTTTCACACATTGTTCTAATACATTTTCCAAATTAACTAATGTTTTTTCAAAGGAATCCCCATAGGGTGTGAAGTCATCCATGAAAATTTGTAGACATTCCTTTAGCAGATCCGAGAAAATTCCCAGTATTTCCCTTTTGAAAGTTTTTGGTGTGTTTCAGAGTCCAAAAGGAAGAACCCCATAAGCGAAAATTCCCCAAGGGTAGGTAAAGGTCGTCTTATCTTGGTCTTCTCGGAAAATTTGTATTTGGTTGTACCCACTAAACCCGTCTAAAAATTAGAAAAAAATCTTTTCGAATAGGGTATCAAAGACCTTGTCTATAAATGGCAAAGGGAAATGGTCATTTTGAATGGCTTTTTTGAGTTCTCTATAATCTACACAGACCCTCCACTTGCCATTATTTTCGAGGACAATGACAAGCAGAGACACCCACTGACTGTCAAAAATAGGATAAATGAAATTGGCATTCAGGATATTCTGCATTTCTTCTTTTACTACCTCCTTTAATGCAAGGTTCATGCAACGTTGCAGTTGTATCACTAGATTGCAACCATCCTTCAAATATATGCGGTGAGCATAGAGGCTGGGATGGATACCCTTCATGTCTATATAATCTCATGCAAACACCTTTTTGTATTTCTGTAATAGCTATAACAACAATATGTTTTGCTCAACATTCAAGCTTGAACTGAAATTGAGATATTTGCCTAGTTATATTTCGAGAGTACTGTTGTTAATACTTGGAGCGGCCTTCATCTGCTCAACGCTCAAATCTTCTATAGAATCATCCTCCCCCGAGTCTTTAATGGAAGTAATAGCCAGTGAGTTACTAATAAAACCACTTATGATATCATCTTCCATTTCATTCTTAAAGTATTGTGCCTTCCCGAGGTTGAGAAGTGGTTGTGAGTGATCTGACTTTCGTTCAAATTCATCCCACAATTGATTTCCCGAATTTGTATCTGGTTTTGCTAGGGGATAATTACTAATATTCTTGGTGGCTAGGCCATCAGAAATCATCGTGGACCGAAAATTACATTCTATGAATGCATCTGCAATAGCTAGCCATGGCCTTCATAAAATTAAAGGATGCCCCCAAATGTTTGATTTCGTTTGTAAAATAAGGAAGTCAGCAGGATATCGCCAAGAATCTACTAGAATCACTACACTTTCTATCATCCCTTTGGGTTTGACACAGGACCTATCTACTAGTTCCAGTGTTGTAGGTGTGTGTCTTAGTCCATGTAATCCTAATGTGATGAAGCGTTCTTTCCACATTACATTAATGGTTGCCCCTAAATCGATTAATGTATTGGTAATGGGATTTCCATTGATGTAAACAGTGGTAGTAGGATTCCCTAGATCATTGTGCTTGGTTAAAAGGGGCTAATCAGTCATCAACTCAGACATCTTTCCCATCACATGAATAGTAGTAGGGTCCTTACGATTCCTTCCAGGATTTTTAACACACAAATACCTCATGGTTTTTTCATAGACATGCACATCTCTGATAGCCTGTAGTATAGGAATCCGTATGTGTAAGTTTTTCAAATCCTTGAGAAAATCTGGTTCTAGGTGTGAAGTCATACCAGTTTCTACTAGCCTTCAAGGATATGGAGGGTCTATAGTTGTTATAGTCAAATCAACTGTTACAGGTGTATCAACTTTACTCGAAATGGTTGTTACATGCATGACAATCCCCTTTGAATCAGGTGTTACAGATGGGACAATAACTTCAAAATCTGTAGAACCCCCTTCGGTGAATCACATTCTTCTCCAATTATAGCAAGGGAGAGTTTCGGGTGAACTACTTTCCCCATCTGAAAATTGATTCCATTGTACCCAAAAAGAGTAATACAATAAGTTTGAAAGGTGGCCGAAGGTTTAATGTTTTGGGCTGCCTTATTGTTTGGGTTAGTGTTAGGTTTCAAAGGTAATTGGGATCGTATAGAAGGTCTAGTAAGAATGTTTTGAAGAGGTGGTAGCTGCAACAACTGTTGTACTGGTATTGAAGGAGGAACTAGTCCTAGGGAATTTACTCTCTGATTCTAATTCCAAGGATATGGTTGTGATGGAAGCCATTAGAAAGGTGATGAGGGAGACCACTGATTCCAAGGTGTTGGCTTGTTGGTGCATGATCTAGGTTTAGAAGTGTTTTAGCTGAACAAATCCCGCACTACCATCCCTTTTGGCAACAATCTGCAGAGCGTGAACTGAAGTCTCACTCGAGGTAGTATGGGAGGGTGCTAGAACTAGGCTTCTGCACCCTTGGGATGTCTTGATGTGGTCTAGAGGGGTCGTGAACCGTTATGTGGTCTCGCACCACTTGGTGCTGCTGTCAAGCTTCTGTGCAGATCCGCACATATGTGCTTTCTTGTTAATGAATTTATTACAGATCTGACCTTATTCTTATAGTCATTAAGCAAAGATTTAAAAATAAAACCCAGTGCATGCAATCATAATTCTTAAAACAGTCATAGATTTGTAAAGCCAATGCATACACCAGAATGTAAACAGATCCACAATATTTCAGAGTCAACACAGTAATTGAGAACCAACTTATCTTTATTAATATCTTTCATTCAGTACAATCCACTTCCTGCCCTACGCACATAGTTGTAGGGGTCCATGCACACAGTTGTAGACTATATCAGGCCTCCACGCACACAGCTATGGAGCCTCTATCCAACCACTATCACCCTCGACCCAGACTTACAAACTCTAAGAGAATATTGTATTCACAAACCCATTACATTCAAGATCCAAACCAAAAAATAAAAACTGACTTCTAACCATAGAGCCTTGTTCTATTTATACATTTCCATGGACTATGGATGATGGGTAGGCCGACTCACTTTCTATTTTCTTAAATTATTTTTGGGTAGACAAACCTTTGACTTGACTCATTAAAATTCGCGCTCCATGCACTTCGTGGAGCTTTTACCATACTTTTACCCAAAATAGCAGGTTTTGAGCCCCAAAACCTAACCAATAGGCCCCCAACACAATCATCGTGACTCGTCCTGAGTAGCTCGGATGATGCGGCAATCTTCACGCAAAGGTCATTCAGCAACTTCTATGCTTCGCTTACACTTGCAACAAAATCTTCCACCATCTGCTATACCTATTCTATGCAGGCCACTGATGCATCAGTATTAGTTTCAGTTGGTTTTCTAGGTGCATATGATGCTTGCATGTGTTCCACCTTTCGCTCGATGGTGGTGGAAATTGTGAATGCCTCATCAAGCCAAGGTTGGAGACATTCTTTAATAACTGCTTCCTTTTACCGAGTGGTGTCAGCTTGTATCTGAAGATCCTGGGCCTCCCTCATCTTAGCCAAGCGTTCCGTAATAGCAACCATCTATGTGGTCCCTTTGACATTATCATAGGCTTGTTGTAGCTCCCTTGCCTTTGTTTCCAACTGTTGTAAGGTTGGTATTCCTACAGTGAAGTGAGCATAATAAGTGATTGACCCAACAAGTCGGCACACTCCTGCATGGCACTTGTTATCATTTCTTGCTTGGATTGAATGAGGCCTCTCCACTTCTCTGTGACCGCCGGTGGTGTAGAGGGTTGTGATTTTAGTTTCAATTCTGCGATCCGCAAGTTGAGGGCCAAATAGATCCTCGTGGCTTCTTCTTTTGCTTCATGGAACCCACTAGCCAACTTGTGGATTCGTATGCTGACAGGTAACTTAGCCGCAATCTCTAGTTCAGGGGCATGACAACATGCTTCCCCTACAATATGCGCCAACCGTCGATTTTGTGCTGCTGCTTCGTCACGTTGGAGGCTCAACTGTTCTATATTAATTCGCTGCTCACTAAGGACCTGTACCACACGTCTGTCCCTAGCGTGGAGTTCCATTGTTGCGCCATCCTAGAGCTGGTATAAGCTTTCGCGAGGGAGGGCAGCCAAATTTAGTCCAAGCCCTGTAAGTTGTCCCACCATAGCTTTGTCTACCACATTTTTGGTTGTGAATGCTCTTGTCAGGAGTGCAATAATATTAGCCATTTTGGCCTGTAGTAGTTGCTTCGTCACTGACATACCCATAGCTCCTCGGGTAGTGACAGTTCCCGGTTGCGAGGCCCATGCCCCAAGTTCCTGCAGTTGCGCATGGAGCGCTCACAACACAGTCTATTGTTCTGACATGGCCTCGTTGATCACCTCCTAGGTGACTTTGCGAACTGTATCCCCTATGTCACCGAGGTGACCTTCGGTCAATGTGATAAGTTCCCCATCCCATTTGGATGCCTTGGCCTTCTTCCGTGGCTTTGTCCTTTCTGTCAGCTGTGGTCGTTTTAACAGTGAACCCATAGTGGTCGGCACCATTACTTTCGTCCTTGTATCCCTGGCCAGCTCTGTGGTCACATTCGGACCACTTTCTTCCTTTGTCATCGCAGCCCCTCCTGTTGTCACCTTACCTGTAGAAGCCTGTGCTTCTTCCCGGGCTGCCCGTACTTCCGCAGTGTGTTGTTCGTTTCGCTTTTGTTGTGCTACGCACTTGGCTTCAGCCTTTTGTTTTTGGATAGTGGTCTCATCATGCCCCACCGCATCTCGTTTGTGCCACTCCGGTGGCCAGGTATCCAATACCACAAAAATAGCATCGTCAATGGAAATGAAGGGAAGTGTGGTCCGCGTCTATTCTGGATCCTTGCATGCTCGGATGTATACATGGTGCATATCTACCTTAAAATCGGCTACATTCTTTATACTATGACATATTTCAGTGGATAGATAGGGTTGTTGGTTGATCCACTGTCGGATGTTTGGTTGCATTAGTATCCATAAAACCTTGACGTCCTAGATTCTTGTGGCGTCCTTCGTCACCCAAAGCGACACGTATTTGGCGGCTTCTGGCTAATCTCGGCCCAGGGAAGGAAACTAACTATCTTCAGGTAATTCACTTGTAACCAACAGGATGGATAACAACAACCATGCATAGTGGAAGGTCTTACCCTCCTCTTGGATCTCCCTACAGTTGATCAGGAATTCATCACAGAGGAACTGCACCCAATTTAACCATTCCCGTTCTGCACATTGCTCAGCTAGCGTGACGACTATTGTTGGGACCTCGTTGCTGCAGCATTTCTGTATCACTTTTCCTACCAGCAACTAGGTAGCAATGCGAACCCGTTTGTCTGGAATACTATCAATGGCATACCCTCACTACTTTTTCTCCAATTTGTATTTCTTTTTCAAGGTTTCTCTCATTGTCACATCGCCACTCATATCAACTACTTCCATGGGGTCCCTTCCTTCACAAGTAAGTTGCGAGATCTTTTGAATGAGTTCCGCCGTGATGGGGATGAGTTTATCTAGCCATAAGTATCCATTGTGTACCAGATAGAGCAGTTGTTTGATGACCAATATTGTAATGGGGGGCCAGTGAAAATATGGAATCGACAGGAGACGGAGTAACCCAACTTTATCCACCTTTCACAGCCACTCCTGTGGTTGAAGTTTCGTAACAGCCCCATCCGCGCTTTGCTCCATCAGTTCACTAGTTTCCAAATTAGGAAACTTCTGAGTATCGACAGGTCCCAGTCTTCAAATTTCATAGTAGGGATTCGGCCGGTCACCGTTCCTTCGAGTGGAACCCCTTTAGGGAGTGACGGGGTGATGAGTATGTTATCAACAACATCTAGATCGTTAGGTACCTTGGCCTTCCCTTTCCTTGGAGGAACATACTTGGGTCATCTTACTGGCTAGGGATCTTCTTCCATCTCTTCGTCTAGTTCTATTTCTTCAATATAGGTCAAAGGATCCTCGAACTCTTCATCACTCTCAATTGTAATGGTTTTACCTTTTTCCTCCATTGAAAATTTTCCAAATTGCGGATTTCGCAAAGACATCTGGACCGGTATTGCTACCTAGGGGTTATTCTTAGTGCACGGCGTCCTGGGTGACTTAGGGATTTCGGCTGTATCTTCCTTGGGTGTAGAGATCGACCTAAGTAGGGACTCTTGTATGGCCTTTTCTAGGGCTTTAAACCATGGACTTCCTCTTAGGACTACTTCATTCATCATGTGTCGCTCTATTTGAACCCTAAACAATTTACTATGCATGGGCCCAAATGTTGTGGGGTAACAAGCCACCTGTGCTTTATATACACTTTTGACTTCAAATTTGGCTGTGCTCCTTGTTCATGGCTTATTAATGCAATTTTGGTGGCAAATCCATTTAGCCTTGTGTCTTAATGGCTTTCCGCCAACTCCTCGATGTCTTAAATGGGACATCTTGTCATGAATAGTAGCTTCAATGATCACGTTCCATGCTTTCCATGCAACAGCGCAGTCCCTGGCATGCAAATATGTCTTATGCTTTTCACTGGCCTGACGTGACATAGACTGAACCGTGCACCCTTTCTGCATATTTTTTTATAGTCCCACGCCCTCTTTCAACTTCGTGGAGCTCTGAGACTGGGATTCCTACAGATAGTCAGGTGGTCACACCCCTCGTGCAAGCCTTCCTCTTCCCTACTAGCCCTGGCTACCGGAACCCTTCGCGTACCTTTGAATCAGGTAGTGCATTGCAGTCTGCACTCCCTTGTTCATTAGGGTGCTGTCACAACCATGATAGTAGGGTCCCAGCTCATTCTAGTATCGTAGGAAGGCTGGCCAGGTCTGGTCCCCTCATTCGCACATTTGCGTGGCCCGTTTGTGTGACTCCTATTTCTATTTTGTCAATTTCTTCATCTAGCCTCATGCTTCTCCTCCTTAGCCTCGCCCCCACTTCCTTGAGTGTGTGAAGTCTTATGCTACCATGCCCAATGGCTTCCTGCAACTGCTAGATCCCTCTGTCCAGGTCTCCTCATTCAGGTCGGACTACCTGGGTAGTGGTCCGGGAAACTTTCTTCACTTCCGTGGTTTCATCGTGCTCGACTGTGGATAGAGTTGTCTTCGCACACCCTGCTCTGTGTATGGTCTCCTTGGCGCAACGAACCCTTGTTACTCATAAATTCAGTTGGGTTGATGGTTGCACAACATATAGTTGTGCCCTCTGTTATACATGGGTGCCTGAATTGCTGTGTCGTGGCTGCCCTGGTTGCGTTCACCGCGGAAGTCCTTCAACCCGCACCCGTAACCAACTTCTACCTTCACACTCATTCCACCTCATCTTCCTATCTGCACGCCATACTATTGCGTGCAGCGCTTCTTCTGTTGCACCATGCTCCTTTTGCTCTACAATTGAAGTTCTGCCAAGGGTGACGAACTCCCCATCATTTGTTGCACCATCGTCCACTGGTCATTGCCTTACTTCGTTGGTCACGCGTCGCAGTGATCTAATAATAATGTTATAGTTGAGTGTTGTGACTTTATGCAATCGGTTCTGCCATCGTTCAATATCCTCATATGAATCTCATGTGCAGGAACTATCACGCTCCCATGAGAGTCTTCTGTCCACTAAGGGATTCACCCGATCCTAGTCTTGCGTTGTTATTTGGTAGATGCAGTCTAGTTCATTGTCATTGTCCTCATCGTGCACCGGTTTGGTGTAGTGGGCTCCTTCAGTGAGGTCCAGCGGAACTATTACATAGAGTGACTTTTTCTCAAATGTCATTTTTCGTCTTTTTAAGTTGATGGCCCCATTCATGTCCATGGCCCAATCTATTCCTAGAAATGCAGGGTAAGGATTATTGTCTTCAACAATTTCTATTACCCCAAAGTTTTTCTGCATACTTATGCCTTCAACGTCCACTGTCACCCCTTGCAATATTCCCATCGGTAAGATATTTTGCTGGTTCGCCATCTATAGTTGAATAGGAGACCATTGTAGTGTGGGTCTACCCATGCGTTCCCATGTTTGCTTAGGCAACACATTCGCATCCAACCCCAAATTTAGAATGACCTGATCCATGTCATACTCATTGATTTTCGTTGTCATTTGCATCTCCCGCCTAGTGTGCAGAGCATGTTTTCCCAATTTCCAGACTACACAGGACTCTCCTGATCCTGTGCACCTAATGATCAGCTCTTGCAATCCTTTAATTGTTGTATTGTCATGTAGCAACTTCATACAAGTCTCTAAAATGGTAGTAAGCATAGAGGGATCCATTCTCGGCTCAATTAGATCCCTACTACCTGGAGTAGAGACTTCCGTGAAGCTCTTCTAAGCTTCCTTAGACGTCCCTTTTACCGGTTCCATCTCAAAGTTAGGTTCCCTTGTAGGGGCATCATGACCCCTCCCATCTTCTCCAGGCTATTTCCTCGCATCTCCCCCTATAGTTGCACCGCTCCTCAGTACCATGTTTACACTAGGGTCCTCTTCGCATGGTTCCAACCTCATCATTTTGATATTTTGAGTTGGAGTAGGCTATAGTACCCCCTTTTCGTGGATCTGGGCAATTAGTGTTGGACAATCTACCATTTCATGGTCAAATTACTCGCAATATGGACAAGGTATTCTCGTTGGGTTAGTACAGTCATGAGTGTAGTGCCTCAGCCCTCCACAAATATAACAAATCAGTTGTCCACGCCCTCGCCAAGACCCCATTCCTCCTCTTCCTCGTCTGTGTCCTTGGAATCCCCCACGTGGCCCTACGGCTAGGTCGAAACGTCACACCTCAATCTCCATTCGATAGGCTAGGGTCCTCTCCATCATTAACTTGTAGCTTCGACACATTCACTTGTCGTGACCCACTGATCTACAAAAGTTGCAATACAGCTCCTGTGGAGTCTGGGTATACTTTTGTAGCAAGTGATAGTTGTCTGTTGCGTGCTTTCCTCCTACTTGACAAATCGCACACCAGAGTGCAGGCGCCGCACTTGGTCCTGCTTGTACCTCCAGACTTAATGGCATCGGCCCCCTCTTCCCAGATAGTTCGCGAATACTGGGCAGCTGTCCTTGTCGTGACCTTAACCTTTGCATTTGAGACATCCCACTTCTTTACACACCTCTTATCAGGGTGCCCTTTCTTGCTTCAAACTTTGCATTTCTAAGCATAGGTTTTGTAGTTGTGCATGGATTTGCTGAAATCTGAACCTCAGATCCTGTATTGGAGTTTCAAGCAGCCTCATTGCTGTCTCTAATGCTTCTGCTTGGGTTGAGATCTTTTGCTGTGATAGTGCCGCCCTCAGATGTGGTGTTAAAGATGCCACAAACCACGTGCATTGCTGCGCATTTGTTAGTGTCATGTTAGCTTCGTAGATTTTACTCTTCAATCTCTGATCCAAATCCCATGGGGTTTCACCAGGTAGCATCCTGATCTCCTTGAAACTGATGATCGATTGTGTCTACGATTTTGGTCGACTAAATTCTTTGTTCAATGCATCCTGGATCGTTGCTATTCCTACATTCGGGTGATCACTAGAGTACTTTATATACCACGTCAACGCGTGGTCCTGCAACGTGCTAACCAGAGTAGCCTTTTTTTACATTATCATCAGTTACACCTTGGGCTTCCCATACAGTCTTCACCATGAACCAGAACTGATCTGGTTCCTCATTTCCTATGCCTCTAAAAACCGACAACTTGATTGCACTCACCATTCCAACCATTTGTGGTGGTGGTGGTGGGGTTGGGGTAGGTGAAGAGGGTTTTGATGTAGGTGAAGTAGCTGATGGTGTGGACGATGATGGTATTAGTGGAATGCGCTACTTTATCAATTAGATTGTGCTTCTCGGAGAGAACCCTACGAACCCCTCCTCACTTTCTCATGAAAGTGAAATCAGAGGACTGCTTTCTAATCCTTTGGTCCCTTGGTAGCCTCTTCTGCTCCTTGTTACCGTAGACATCAATGAATGCACATAACCTTCTTTTCACATAACAACATTTTAATCCAAGTATTCAGTGATTTGATGTACTTACCTCGCGGTCCTTGGAGGAAGTGCCTTTCTGCTTCGTTGTAGCTCATAGTTGTGTCTATCACGAATTCGGTGATAAGCCCTCCTATTATTTGATCCAACAAGTGATGTACTACATATGCAATTTTATCTTCAGATGCTTCCAACCTATGCACCAATTCTGGCATCCACACGATGGGCTGATCCAGTCTGCACCTTCCCTAACTATTATAGACATATTTTGGCACCTCAACCCAAAATTATATGTCGATAATTTAGGGCTCATCAAACCCTAAAAGAGTTGTTTTGTACCCTAAAATATCTTATTCATATGATTACATCATTCCCCAAAATTTCCACCTAAGAAGCCATCTAGAAATGCCCTAAACTGAACCATACTGAGTGCTACACTAGCCAGGTGCGATGCATATTGAGTGGTACACTGCTCAGGTGCAATGCATACTGATTAGGCCTTCTGTAGGGTGCGATGGGCGAGAATGGACAAATGTTCGAGACAGTTTGCTAAGTGGTTTCTCATGGAATCTTCTAGAAACTTCTCCTATGACACTTGCCTCTCTAAATTCGCCCAAGGATGGGTAAGGGATCTAAACTTTAGTTATCTCATCCCTTGTGGAACCAATTGTAACAAGTGGAATGACACTAATCAAAACCCCAGAGATGACTCACACCCTTGCACACATCTATAAATGGATCCCTCATCTAAGAGATCCAGGAGGTTGGAATATTGTGAATTGCAGGGAAGTGCTGATATTTTGTAATTCAGGAAAGAGCATTGTGTTGTTCGTGTGATCTTGCTATTTCATGAGGTGAAAAGGGATTTAATCTGGGAGGATGATGCTGGATCAGACAACTGGGTTGTAATTCTCCCTTCTACTTAATAAAGTTCTTCAAGTTTTCTTCCATATGATTGTGCAATTGTGAATGTTATCATTTATGAATGCTATTGTATGTTCATTATATATCTGATTCTTTAATGTTTATGATATAATAGATCAAGATGTTTTGATGGTTCTTTGCTACTGTGTTTCTACAAGTACTCTCCAGTCGAGATAAGTACGGGGAGGAGTTACAAGCTCTTTCAAGGGGGAGAGAGATTGAGCAAGGGATTAAGCGGAAGTTCCAAGTTGGTTCCATTGTTTTTCTCTTATCTATTATACATAGAAGAAATCCTGAATTGCTTTAAACTATTGTTTCTAGGGTAGCTTCCAAACCTAGAGGGCTAGTCATTCGAAAATACACTAGTTTTCCCAGCAACATTGACTATCAACTAGCCTCATAATCCACTCATATAGTTCTATCAAGAAGGACGCGAAAAATATCTCGTGGATTTCTATTTTCTTGTACCATGAACTCGTGAAGCTTCTGATCTAACCAATCCTCAAGTTTTTTCTTTGTAGGGTTCTAGTTTTCTGACATCAGACATCCCTTGGGCAGATCTCGGTCCAAGAAACAGAACCATTTGTTGGCTTGATGGGGCCTAACCCAGGTTTAGAAGTGTTTTAGCCGAACAAATCCCTCACTACCAGCCCGTTTCGCAACAATCCATGGAGCGCGGAATAAAGTATCACCCGAGGTAGTATGGGAGGGTGTTGGAACCAGGTTTCCACACCCTTGGGATGTCTGGATGTGGTCAGGAGGGGTCGTGAACCGTTCTATGGTCTCGCACCACTCAGTGCTACTATCAGGCTTCTGCGTAGATCTGCACAGATGTACTTTCTTGCTAAAGCATTTATTACAGATCTGACCTTATTCTTATAATCATTAACCAAACATTTAACAATAAAACCCAATGCCTGCAATCATAATTCTTAAAACAATCATAGATTTATAAAGCCGATGCATACACCAGAATGTAAACAGATCCATAATATTTCAGAATCAACACAGTAATTCAGAACAACTTATATTTATTAATATCTTTGATTCAGTACAATCCACTTCCCGCCCTACGCACACAGCTGAAGGGGTCCACACACACAGCTATGGACTCTATCAGGCCTTCGCAGACACAGCTGTGGAGCCTCTATCCAACCAGTATCACCTTTGACCTGAACTTACAGACATTGAGAGAATATTCTCTTCACAAACCCATTACATTCAAGATCCAAACCAAAAACTAAAAAATGACTTCTAACCATAGAGCCTTGCTCTATTTATAAATCTCCATGGTTCGCAGACCACGGGCAGGCCAACTCACTTTCTATTTTCTTATATTATTTTTGGGTAGACAACCTTTTGACTTGACTCATTAAAATTCATGCTCCACACGGCTTGCGGAGCTTTTACCATAATTTAACCCAAAATTGTGGGCTTTGAGCCCCAAAACCGTTACGTAGGGCCTCCGCTACCCAACACAAGGTGAAGGATATTGTGCTAGAGGAGGGGTAGAGTACGACCATGGAAATTATTGAACATTATGTGTACTATTCCATGGATTGAAAGAAGAGAAGTCTTGAGGCATACCTGGGGGTCATAATTGCCATGGTTTCCTAGATTCAATGAAATAGGAAGACTAAACCTCCTCGCTTGATTCCTTAAGCACAAATTTCAATATGGGAAGCTCTGGGCAATGACCTGTGGAATGATCTAGATTACAGATGTTGCACAGGGTGATATTGATTACCCTACATTCCTTCCAGGAATGCTTGTCCTTACATACTTGGTAGAACACGGCTAAAGCTACATAAACCTCATTATGTTCTCTCTTCACTTATGTTGTCGTTATTTGAGTAGCCAAGGTACTGAAAAGATCGAATTAAGATTCTTGAACAAGTTTCTGATTTCTGCCCTCATCACACCACCATTTCCAAATTTATGTATCTGGGTAGAGGCATCTCATACCATGCTTCTCCCCTTTGATGATCCTTTAGAGCATCTCAAACAAAGATTTACTATCTCAGGAGATGGTTCCTGAGATATGTTCCCTTTCCCTAGTAGATTTATGGTATCGATGCAGTCATCTCTCATACCCCTCATGAATATGGTATTCAAGATTCCTTGATGTAATTCATTGTGTTTAGATCTCTATAAATTGTAATGGAATCGTTCCACATAATCTTCCAAGATTTCTTCCTCTTTTTGTGTCATCTTGAATATTTCTTCCCTCAAATCCCTGGTTCTGCAATAATCTTGATACTTAGATAGAAATGTTTCTTTCATGTTTCTCCACATCTGAATTGTAGCAGAGCCTAATCCCATGAAACATCTCCATGCTACTCCTTTGAGAGTAGTAGGGAATAATTTTAGCTTTTGAGAATCTAAAACATAATCATAGCTCCTGCACAAGACATCAAATTCAAACAAGAAGGTGCCAGCATCTTCTAGAGTCATCCCTTGAAAGGATGGCAGAAATGAGAAAGGAATTTTTTTCATGGATGCCTTGCCTTTGATATCCCCTATTGGAAATTCAAAGGTGGTGATGGTGGCATATTTTTTATCGTTGTTTTCATTGTTATCCCCCATTGTTGATCCTCCTGATCCTTGCTATGGCAGGTCTTCTTCAGAACGTCTTGGTGATTGTCTTGTGGTTGAATATTTGTTAATTGATAGCTTAGGCTGCTTCAGGGCTGGCTGTTTCAGTGCTCTGCCTAAATAAGGATATTGTTAAGTCAATCAATACTTTTTCAACCTAGGCTCGTAGTTTTCCCCACCGGTTTCCCTTTGACCCTTAGTCCTAAAGTCTTGATCACTAGCCTTCCACTGCTACTCTTGATTTGGATACTTCGTTTTGGGAGTGGTTGCACTATTTTTAGGATGATACGATCTAGAGACAGAGGAACCGGATTTTTTTTTCTCATTATGGGAGTAACAACTCTTTGTGGCAATGTTTTCTTTATGTCCCTTTGAGAATTGGACTATTCTTTTTTCTGCTTTTGAGATCAGCTCATGAATAAATGTTTTCCTTCCAAGATCTGCACTCTTCTTATTTCTTTTATGACCCATTTTTCTTGTGATTTATTAGAGTGACTGTATTTTGAGATTTCTAATATTCCTACAACTTACACATGGACCCTATGCATATTTATTCAAGCCCTAAGTGTCCCAGCTTATACAATGGTGAGCCCACTCAAGTATATTAGAGTGATGCACAAGTTCTTACCTATCGTCTTACCACCCAACACCTGTAAATCTAAGAACACATCTAAAGAATCAAAGAATTCACACAACCTAAGTGTCCTAGTGACCACAGGAGTGAGCCCATCCAAGTATACTAGAGTGATGCACAAGCTCTTACCTCTCGTCTTACTGCCCAGCACCAGTGCACTAGAAACACTTTGTTAACAAAACACACTTGGATGACTGCATCATCAACTACCTTCCCCAGAAATGACACCAAAATGTTGAGTCGATTTAATCATTGTGAATATGACTGAATCGCAAACATTAATTTTCAACCTAGGGTACGTTTGTTTATTTCAAAGGAGTATGCATTGTCTATGCCGATACACTTCAGCCAAGAGTAAAATTAAAAGGAAAAACAAATGTCGCTAAATTTAATTGCGGAAAGTAACACTCATGTAGAAACCAAAAATATTCTACAGAGATGAATCCACACTTCATTCTACCAGAGAAAAGGGGCAAAACACACCACACTAGTAACTAAGTGGACTGACCAAAATATTATGTTCAAATCAATCCTATGTGACAACATATTATAAATCTGGAAACATAAATAAACCCATTCTGCAAATTAAACAGTGATAGAAATAATTCCACAGTTACAAAAAGGAACAATAATTGATATACAACTATGTTGTTGTTGCTATTGCAATCCATGCTAAAGAGGAGGGCCCTTCCTCCCTAGCAGGGCGCAAGGATGAAATACGAATTAATAAAACTCCAACAACACAGTTGTGAAAGCATTAGCAACACTACTCTTTATTTTAAGAATTGATCATGAATTATAAGAGGAAAACAAGGATAGTTGT
>APFE031498813.1:0-105218 GCA_000404065.3 Pinus taeda
ATGATCAACGTAGAGGAGCTTATGTATTGTGTATGTTTTCCACAATAGTACATGATCAGGATAATCTCTGTTGAATATGTGTTAAATTATTCAAAATTTCTACAACCTGAGCCAGGTTCCCAAAGCTGTAGAATTAACTTCCCAATCCCCTAAGAGACATTTTCCTCACTCGGCGTGATATCTTCATCATTCCCTATTTAATATTCCTCATATCCCATGGGAATGGCATGTTGGAGAGGGTAATTAAAATGAGAGTCATATATTTTGAGTGAAGGATGATGAGAGACATGGTTAATTACAATAAATGCCACACATTTGCATGTATTTGAGCTTGCTTGCCACGATTGCTAGGTATGGGAGGAGTCCTTCAATCATTGCAGATGTCACCATATTTCTAAGGATGCTAATTAAGTCATAGTCTGACGATGCCAATGATTAAACATTCAGGAATGAAGGGGGAGTGAAGGTATAGGAATTAGGGGAACAAATTTTCACTAGATAACTTAGCGTTAACAAAGACTCGCCTCACCTGAGCTAGGTTCCCAAATTTTTACAATTAACTTCCCATTCCTTGAAGAGAAATGTTCCTCGCTCACCATGGTATCGGCGTCACTCCCCTGTCTAATATTCTTCATATCTCATGGGAATGGAATGTTGGAGAAAACAATTAAAATGAGTCATAGATGTTGAGCGAAGGATGAGGAGAGCAATGGTTAATGCCAATGAATTCCACACATTTGCATGTATTCAAGCCTTGTAGGTTGGCAGGATTGTTGGGTATGAGAGGATTCCTTCCATCATTGCAAAAGTCACCATATTTCTGAGGACCCTAATTAATTTGTAGTCTAACGATGCCAATGATTAAACATTGAGGAATGAAGGGGGAGCGAAGGTATGGAAATTGGGGAAACAATCTGTTAACTTAGTTTCAAAAAATTGGAAAATCCATGGGATGAGGGAGGGGTAACAAATATACTTCATAAACATCAATTAGGGGATGATAGTTTGGTCAATGATTCCATTAATTTCGACTTGTTATTTTGCCAATAGGCGGACTCTGTTGGCTAGGAGGTCAACATCACTATTGAGACTTCATAGGATATGGTGCGGGGGGCGGCTGGTGTAATTAGATACAGATCCCATCATACTAATGATGCAATCAAATAACATACTTGGCATATTATCAATTCATGAAGTCTTTGTTCTAAAATGGTGAACAATTAGGAATGAGTCACCTAGGATAGTTATATCTTTGATGCCCCTTTTGGATGCTAAGGTCAGCCCCAAGAAAATTTCATACATCTCCGCCTTATTGTTGGGATTTCTTCCAAGCCCCCAACAAAATTTTTCCATCATTATTCCCTCGAGATTTAAAAGAATCCCTCACCCTCCTGCCAAATTAAATTGTTAATTATTAATCACCTAAGGAAAATTTGTAGAATTTGGGAGAATTTCTTATTTTGGGGAGGGTTTGTTGAGGTAGTTTCTTCCAAGTCTAAAAATAGAAAAATAAATAAAGAAAGAAAGGTTTACAATCTTATCTAGACTGTTGAAATTCTAAAACAATCAACCTCCTTAATCCTTACCATAAACAGAAGGAAAGCTTATGTGAACAAACACATTGAAAACCTCATTTCGATTCTTGTGGTAGAAAGGGTATATGTAAGAAAGGTGTTGTTAGGATTACAACAACCCTCCTTTTGTTTTTTATACAAGGAAAACACAAAATTCCCTATACAAACTTTTCTTGTTTTCCTTAAAGAAAAAAATTTGAAAATTTTGGAAAAACAAAAAATAACTTAATAAGTTGGAGGTCGGTTTTTGTTCTTCATGAATAATTCAAACATACTAACCCGACTCCTCGACCTCCCGACTACAAGTTCGGTGACTTCCAATTATCTTTAATCATATTTCACTCACGACCATCCAAGCTTCAATATCACCCGACTTCCTCACCTCCCGACTTCTCAACAACACGACCGTATAATAAAATATTTTTTATCGATTTGCATAAAAAAAAAAAAAAAAAAAATAAATAAATAAATCTATATTGTTAATAAATTTATTTGAAAACTTGGTTTTCTATTGCTTCACGCTTAGATGATTTTTTTTAGATCCCGATATTAAAATTATCCTACGTTGTCTCGATTTATGGAAAAAATAGTTGGATTACATAATGGGAAATTAATGATAAACTCACATGAATTAATTCCTGCGTTCTCTAATTTTTAATAAATATTCATAACTTCCCAAGTCATTTTTAGTTTTCATATTGTTTCATACTACTAAGCCTATTGCAAAGGAATTTGCATTATAGGAAGAAAAGACCAAATTTCAAAGATTTTGTGTAGGTAAATTATATTCGTAAAGAATTGTTCATCCTTATTTCAGACTTTTACCTTAAATAGCTTACGCTTTCCATTTTTTTCTTCACATGCCATAAAATGGGAAAAAGGGGAAAATATCCTCCAACAATACAGTCGGTAGAGAAAATAAAAGGAAAGCCTAAAGAAATAGAAAATCTAGAACTGGAGGAATATAGTGTCAACCAAGCTCTAATATTTGACTCCATTTATAAAACTCAGAAAGCAGTTATGATGAAGTGGGAGGAGATATTTTGTTTGTTTGAGAATAGATAATGGTTCAAAAATTCCAAAGCTTCTCAATCAAAGAATAATCCATTGGAGGGGATTAGAAAAACAGAGTTGCATAAGGTAGATGTTAGGACTAAAGTATTCCCTTATTATGATATGATTTCCTGGATTTTCGCACATGCGGATATCCCAACCCACATTGTACCATACCACAACAAGGATGTTATAGCCTTGTGGAACCAAAAGTCTTGTCTACCATTTCTAAGCTTAGTCCCCTGAAATCCATCTCAATATTGAATTCCTCAAAAAATTCCAAAATATTGTTTTCAAGCCATGTGAGGAGAATTATGACAAAGTGATTTAAAGTTGGTTACAAGAAGAAGAAGAAGAAGGGTTTAAACTAAAATCTATTAAAGAATATCCCATTTCTATTTTTAAGAAACCTGTCAGATTTATTATCAAATTGTTAACCCGACTATATGGAGAAAAGGATCCAAAACATTGTAAAATGAAATGGATTACCATAATCCATAGTATCTTGCATGATGAAAAGTGCATTAATTGGGAATATATTTTATCACAAAACATCACAGATGCTTTGAAATTATCATTAATATCTCCTCCCATCTACAAACATATATTTTGTATGTATGCTTTCCTAATGGATATCATTATTGCCTCGGTCCCATTTACCCTAATGAAATGGAACTATCCGGCTAACCAACAACTCTCAATTTAGAATTATACCCCAATCCTTTGGGAAATTAATTTCAAATTTCATCTTTACAGTATTTTTCATTATGTTGTAATCCCTCTTCATGAATTTTTTTTTGGTAAAGCCCCTTCCAAAATTAGTGAAAGTCTCAAAGAAAGCCTAGAATCAATAGGCCACTGGTTTGTTGAAGAACTATTTTACTACATAAGAATCTATGGCACTGAGGTTGGTCCTCCCCTTTTACCTAGACACATTATTGAAATAATTTCTTTGAAGGAAGTGAAAATCAAGTTGCTTTGAATGGTTAGGCTCAGAAAATGATGAAACTACAAAAGAAAATTTGGCCTGTGTTTCCAATTAAATTTGGAGAAATAAATATCAAATACCGAGGACATGTGTTCAAAGAACCAGAGGATCTCTAGGATGTTTGGATTTATTCTTTACCTCATTATGAATATGACCCCCATGGAATCACTGGTAATCATTATAAAATAGTACGCTATGTGAAAATATTCACTCATCAGGATCCTCCTTTTGATGAGGTCTTCGTGGCCATTGATGATTTCCAATAGGCTTGTGAAAGACGAAAACTCTTAGATGTTGAAGCAAGAGCAATTACAAGAATTAAGGGAAAATATTTTTGAAGGCTTCTTAAGGGATAAAAGTCTCCATGTCAATGTCTCTATAGAAGAACTTAAAACTTTTGAGTTCTTTCAGTTTAATTTCAAACAGATTACTTTGGATCCTTCCTCTAACTCTCAAGAAGAGAAAAGAAATCAATTCGAAAAAATAGCAAATGTTAATGTTATAGCTACAGAATTTCTTGAGAAAAGGAAAGAAGACCTAGAAATAGTGAAGTCAACAGACATGAAAACAATGTATAATCATGAGATCATTGTTATCAATTCTCTAGAAGACACCAAGCAGGAATAGTCAGAAAACATAAAAGGTCAAGAAATGGAGGTTGATGTAGAAAAAAAAAAAAAAATATATATATATATATATATATATATATATATTATATATATATATATAATAAATAAATAAATAGAATAAAATAAAATAAAGTATATTAGAAGATAATCTTTTTGAGAAGGATAAAGTGACATCAGAATAGAATGAATATTGATAAATCTTCAGTCATTCAAATATATTCCAATACCTCTATGACACCTATTTCTACTAATATTCCTTGGGATTATTTTTTGTTTAAGACTGTTTCTAAATAAGAAATAGTTTTTTATATTGTTCCTTCTCTCACAAAATATTTTTTTAATTCCCAGACCAAGTTAGTGGCTAGAAAAACTAAGAAAAGGAAGTTTGATTCTCTAGAAACTGTTACTAAATACAGTTGGCAAGCCCAAGGTGATGTTAAGGAAAAGGCCAAAGAATATTCATAGACTTTGGGTGCTTTTGTAAATTATAATCAATGTCATATCAATGACCCTACAATAGCATAGAATATAGTTTACAAAGAATTAAAGCATTGGAAAAATAGTTGGAGAAGAGTGAATTGTTGAATGAGGACAACTAGCAAAGGTATTCTGCAAACCTTTTCCAAGGTTTTGCAATAGAAATGGAAAATATTCAATGTCGATTCCAAATGGAATTGAATGAATTAAAATCAAAACATGCTCAACACATTCAGGATTTGAAACAATCCCATGAGAATCAAAATAGGATATTGAAAGAAGAAGTTGAAAGTAACATTATAGTCATGACCACAACTCTAAAAGAGTAGGTTGACTCTCTTCAATTTCAACTCTATCAGAATCGGGGACCAATACAGAGTGTATAATTTTTCAAGGAACATGCATTACAAATCTACTTAGTTTTAAGTAAGGATCAATCCAAGTTTTATTAATGCATGGATAAAACCTCAATATTTTATCAAGAAATTGTAAATCTTAATGAGAGGATTGATTCCTTAGTAGAAGAAGATAAATACATATAGGTCGGGTTTTCGTCCATCCTGGATTGGGAAAAGGAATTACAATATGAAGTAATTCCAAAAGTTTCCAAGAATGATAAATTTAAGCTGTAGAGAAATAAAGGCCAAGGAGGTTAGAGAATGGGCTAAAAATGCCAAGGTACAATGTTTAACAATATGGGAAAACAGAACTAGTTTTATTGAGTTTGATCTCCCATGTTCTAAACCATTAAAATAAGTCCTTCCAGGAGAGTTGAAGCCATTAGCAGGAGAGATTATCATTAAGGACCAGAAAGAAATAAGCGAGATCAAAATTTGGACGCAGCAGGCTTTCCAGAAATATATACAATTCCATTTTGAACAAATTAAACCCATTTCTAAGTTTGGAAATAAGTATTAGAAAAATAAGAAAACAATCCAAAGTTTAATTTCAAATTTCCAACTCAACATAAATTAGTTCCATCCAATTCACTTCTCAGTTGTGACTCAGGTATATTCAAAATGGGTGAATCACATCCAAATTCATGCACCACGTCTATGTTGGGTTGTGTTATATTCTTTCCACGACTAGCCACCCTAGTTAACCAGGGCCCCGCCTTCGTTGCGTTGATTGCGTGGCAGGAGGATCATAGGGGGTTTGAGGGGGGCAACGCCCTACCAAAAAAAAAAAAAAAAAAAAATTATATATATTATATATAATAATAAAAATAATAATAATAATAAATTTAAAAAAAATAAATAAATAATTATTATTATTATTATTATTAAATAAATAAATGTTTTTAACTCTTTCCCCGCTCGCTCCCTCGGCCCTTCTTGGCCTTCTCCCTCAGCCCCTCGACCCTTCTCGGCCCATTGGCCTTCCTTCTGCGAAGCCTGCCTCTCCAGATCTGGCGCGGGTCTGTCCGACGATCCTCCTCTACGATCTGTTGGGCCATGGGTGTTCGCTTTCCTTGAGCATCCCGCAAGCCTGACCTCCATGGAGGCGATGGGCACCCCCTAGGTTCCTCCCTCTCCTCCGTCGAAGATCTCCGCAGCTGAGGCGTTCAGCGATCTTCTGGAAGGGCTGCCAAAGAAGAAATCTGCTGAAGCAACGAAATTCGTTAAGAGGATCGATGAAATCCCCGAGATCTCACTCCCTCCAGAAACCCCGATACAGGTTGCTTTGTTCCTATCCGAACGAGCTCTCATAGGCCAGTTTACGGGTCTATGGCCATTCCCCAAGTCCACTGAGAGCTGGGTCAAAAGAAACTGGGTGTCGTTGATCAAAGAAAGCGTGACCTCTTATTTCTTGGGGCGAGGATTCTTCCTTTTTGAATTTAACACCAAAGAAGACAAAGATTTGATCTTTCGAAACGGTCCCTACTTCATGGGCCCCCAGGGCCTATATCTGAATAAATGGACTCCCGATTTTGATCCAGAAGTGGACGTCCCAAAAGTTGTTCTGGTCTGGGTAAGGCTCCCAAACCTTCCAGTTCACTACTCGAACTGGGATTCTCTGGTGCACATCGGTAATGCTCTGGGGAAATTCATAGAGTGAGCAAACAGCAAGGACCAATATGACTGTGCCGGGATCTGCGTTGAGGTGGATCTGGAGGAGGGGCTCCCGGAGGCAATCAAAATCAAAGTAGGAAACTGGATGCATGTTCAAAAACTAGACTACGAACAGTTGCCCTTCAATTGTCGGAAATGCCAGGTTTATGGGCACTTTGCCATGAACTGCCCAACGACGAATGAAACAACTCAAGGTAAGGAGGCTGGCTGGAACCAAGTCAAACGATCCAAAATTCCATCCAAGGCTTAGAAGCCGGGAGGAACTACAGGTAAAGGGATCCATCAAGACCCAGTTCAGCAGATCCAGCAAAGCCAGCCCAAGTTTAACCCGGAGAACAGGTTTGAAATTCTCAGCTCCCAACCAGAGGATCCACATGAAGAAACAAATCAAAAGTCATTGTCCCCAGACAAAGAATCTCCATCTCATATCTTTAAAGACATGGGAGTTCCGGGAAACTCAAAAGGAACTCCTAAAGTAGCCAAGGAGGAGGACCAAGAATCAGAAGACTCGGAGGAGGAAGGAGAAATAGGAGAGTCCCAATCCTCTGTAAGGAGATCTACAATAGGGCGCAAAACGGATCGGGAAAAAAGAGAGCATGAAACGTACAAGGACAAGCTACAGGGCAGACAACCAACACTGGAGAAGCTGCTAGCAAAAAAGCCAAAGATGGCAAGAAACCAGCACCAAGGCTCCAAGGGAGCCCAACCAAGCAAAGGTAAATAATGAAAATAATATCCTGGAACTGTAGGGGTAGGGGCAGCAAGATCAAAGAAGATGCTATTCGAAATCTAAGTAGAATAGAGGTTCCGGACATACTCCTCCTCCAGGAGACTAAAATGGAGGAATCTGATTTCCTTCAGGTAAGCAAAAAACTCTGGAAAAAAAATAACGCAACAGCAGTCTCAGCCCGAGGAGCCTCCGGAGGGTTGGGTACTCTCTGGAATGAAAGTAGGTTTTCATTGGTGTCACAGGTATCAAATATCCACTGGGTGATGGTAAAGATGCAGCACATAATCATAAAAGAAATCTTTTGTCTTATTAGTGTTTATGTACCAGTCAACGCCAGAGAAAAAAAGGACTGCTGGAATTCATTAAGACAGCAAGCAGAGCTGAGCAATCTGGATAAAGTCATCATAGCAGGTGACCTAAACATCACGCTTCACTCTTCAGAAAAGCGAGGAGGTTGCATCGTGCGAGATCCGGCAAGGGAATGGGTAGAGGATCTCCTCCTAAATTGGGATCTGATCGATATCAAGCCTGTCTCAGGTAAGCTCACTTGGTCCAATAAAAGATTAGGCCCCGGACATATCGCTACTAGGTTGGATAGATTCTTTGTTCATAGCTCGTTTCTCTTGCTTGGTTTAGATGCAAGCATGCACATTCTTCCTTGTAGCACCTCTGATCATAATCCTATTATGCTATCTCTTAGAGCTCACTCTGACCTTGGCCCCATTCCCTTCAAGTTCAGTCCTTTATGGATCAAGGAACCAAGTTTCATGCAGATGGTCAAAGAATGTTGGTCCCTGCCTGTAAGTGGATCTCCATTCTATATATGGCAGGAAAAAATCAGAAGATTGAAGTCAAAGCTAAAAGGTTGGGCCAAATCCCTGGCCAACCCAGCATCTGAAAGAAAAAATACTCATGATCAGCTAGAAGCCCATTACTTGCAGACGGAAGAGGCATATATCACCAGAGACATATTAGACAAAGAGGCACAGCTCCAACAGCAATATCATAAATCATGCCTGGATGAAGAGGAAGTGTGGAGAATCAAATCACGCTGCCTATGGCTGAAGGCAAGTGACAGAAATACCAGTTTCTTTCACAAACAAGCTGAATCCAGGAAATGCTTTAATTCCATAACAGAAATTAGAGAAGGAGATATCACGCACAAGGATTTTACAAACATTAAACAAGTAGCCCATCAACATTTCAAAAGGTTGTACAGCGCAGAGGAGAATACTCAACAGAATATGCATCTGCTGGACGGGGTTCCCAACCTCGTTTCTGATGAGGAGAATCACCAACTAGAGAAAAATATCACAATGGAAGAAGTCAAAAATGCGCTGGCTACTATGAACCCCGATAAATCTCCAGGACCAGATGGGTTCTCCGCCTCCTTTCTCCAATCCTACTGGCACATAGTGGGGAAAGATTTGTTTAAAATGGTTCAAAAATCGCAGATTTGTCAGAAATTAGGAGGAGGAACCAATTCTTCATTCCTTGACCTCATCCCCAAGGAAAAGGGCGCTAATGCTTTCAATAGGTTTCGGCCCATATCCCTTTGTAATATTGGCTACAAGGTGATCACAAAAATCATTGCTAACAGGTTGAAGCAAATCCTACCTAGAATCATTCCTGAGAACCAAGGGGGCTTTATACAAGGGAGATACCTAGTGGACAACTTTATTCTTGTCCAAGAGGCTATCCTGTCAAGTCAAAAGTGCAAAGAGCAAGGTATGGCCATAAAATTGGATTTAGCAAACGCCTTTGACCGAGTTAATCATTGTTTTCTAATTAATGTATTGGAAAAATTTGGGTTTGGAGCAAGGTTTATTAATTGGATCCGGGCCTGCACATCGAAACCTTGGATCGCTCCTCTAGTTAATGGTAGATCTGCAGGTTTCTTCAAAGCTACAAGAGGGTTAAGACAGGGCTGCCCTCTGTCCCCTCTGTTGTTCGTTATTCAAGCTTCAGTTCTCAGCTTTCATCTAAACAAAAAGTTGCAAGAGCAAGAGATCCCAGGGATCTCCATAGCAAGGGGAGTCCATCATATAAACCATGCCCTTTTTGCAGATGACACTTTGCTTCTTGGAGCAGCTTCGATTCATTCAGCCAGAAAATTCAAAGAGGCCCTTAACGAGTACTGTATCGAATCTGGAAGCAGCCTCAACAAGGGTAAGTGTCACATTTACTGTTGGAACACCCCCCCATCTCTGTTATCTTCCATCTTGAGATGTCTTGGATTTGTCGGCACCAAAGATTGAACCTCTTTTAAGTACCTGGGTTTGCCAATATTTCTCAAGCGCCCCTACAGCAAAGATTGGCTGCCTCGGGTAGAGAAATTTAAAATCAGGCTTCAGGCATGGGGGATCAACTGGTTAAATATGGCAGGGAAGACTATTCTCATAAAAGATGTTCTTAGCAGCCTCCCTCTTTTTCAATTCTCAGTGCTTCTTGCACCCAATGGCATTCTTCAAAAAATGGAGAAGTATATCAGATATTTTTTTTGGAAAGGGGGTAAAAACAATGAAAGGAGATTCGCATTGGTAAAATGGGAGACGATCCTCAAACCCATGATGGAAGGAGGGCTCAATATTAAAAATCTTCATCTACAGAATATAGCAATGTGTGGCAAGCAGCTCTGGAGACTAATAGCGCCCAATCCCGGCTGGGCATAGTTAGCAATCTGGAGAAAATACTTCCAAGGCAATCGAATGAGATGCTTAGACGGGCCTCTTCCGCAAGGAACCTCGCCTTTCACCACGATCTTCTCAAAAGTAGCCCCGCTATTGCGATCCAGAGCCTATTGGATTCCCGAGAATGGGAAAAATATTAATCTATGGACAGATCGAATCATGGACAGAGATCCAATCGAAGACTACCCAAACGTGACTGCATTAAAAATCTGGATGAAGGCTACAGGGAAAAACAGGCTATGGGATATTACAGCGTGGAATGGGTTGCAATGGGCGGGTTGGCAGTTGTCGGACGTGCTGTCAAACCTCCAGCATGAAGTCAATCATCTCTGCGTCCTGCTGAATGGTATTTCTCCCCTGCACCGCCGCAAGAAAGACAGACGAGGATGGGGAGATCGGGCTGCAGGTTACTCGGTCACCCAGGCCTATGCGCAGCTAGATTCTATCCCCAACGTGCCACCCGATCCAGCCCCGTGGAAAGCCATTTGGGATATTAAATCGCATCCCAAAATCGATCTCTTCTGTTGGCTGTTATGCCATAGAAAAATATTGAGAGAGGATAAACTCCAGAAGCGAGGTTACTGTGGACCTTCCAGATGTTCCTTGTGCCAAGAATCAGAAGAGAACGCCACACATCTTATTCTCAGCTGTAAATACTCCATTCAGGTATGGAGAGAATTAATGGATGATTGGAATCCAAGATTCGAGTTACCTACCACAATAACAGTCCTATTTGCAACTTGGAAAAACAGTTACCCAGGTCCCTCTCCTAAAAACAAATTGATCAAAGTGGCCTGGGCATCACTTCTCAAAATTTGCTGCTGGCAAATTTGGTTAGAGCAAAATGGCAGAATCTTTAGAAGTATTCAGCACATTCCCAAGAAAGTTGCAGCCAAGGTAAAGAGCCAATTAAAAGAATGCTTGGTAGAACAAAAAGACGACTCGAATCTCAGCCAGATAGACATAGATTGGGGGTCCTCCCTGGACCTGAAATTCCGTCGAAAAATTAGAAGCATGGACCACCCTGAGGAATGGAAAATTAGGGGAAAAAACAGCGAGGAGTTTCAAAACTGGGTCCCCAAACAAAAGGCTCACTCTCTATTCTTTGACGGGGCATCAAAAGGGAATCCGAGCAAGGCTAGAGCAGGAGGAGTTATTAAAAACATTGATGGAGTACCGATTCTTCAGTTTGCCTGGGGTTTGGGAATCAACTCCAGTATCCAAGCTGAGGCATTAGCCCTCCTCCAAGGACTTAACCTGCTTTTGAAGCTGGGAATCAAGGAGGCAATTATTTTTGGGGACTCTGAAGTGATCATAAAAACCATGGTGACCAATTCTAGTCCGCGAGATCTAAGGTTAGCGAGGTTGATCCAAAGAATCAGAAGCATGGCGAAGCTATTCCAAAACCTGAGATACTATCACGTGTTGAGAGACAACAACAAAGAAGCAGATCTTGAAGCCAATAAAGCAGCACAACTCAAGGACGAGGCAATGAAAAGCGACGAGGAAGAAACATGGGTCCCAATCCCGTAAATTTGTTCAGCACCTATGTTCTTTTGTTTGATTCTCAAACAATTTGTTTGTATATTTAAACTTGGGCAAATTGCAGAAACAAACTCTTTAGATGACCCCAAAAGGAACTGGAAGTGGAATTCAAGCTCCACAGTTACTCAGAAGGACGAATCCTACTGGATCAGGTCCTTTGTAATCAAAAAATTGGTATTCAGACCGACCCAATAATATATTCCATAACCGTTCTTGTAAAAAAAATAATAATTAATAATAAATAAAATAAATAAAATTAAATAAAATTAAAATAAATTAAAAAATAAAAATAAATAAAATAAAATAAAAAACAAAATATAAATAAAATAAAATATAATATAATAATAAAATAAATAAATAATAAATTAAATTAAATAAAAATAAACAAATTAAATTAAATAAATAATAAAATTAAAATTAAAATAAATAAATAAAATAAATAATAAATAAAAACAAATAAATAAAATAAATAATAAATAAATTGGACCCTATATTAGGTGGGGCAAACCTACATATGGTTTTGTGCATGGTTTTCGCACATGATTTTGGGCGCAATGGTTTTCAGTCTATGGTATTGGATTCTTCGGCATGTATATATATGTATTGTAACATTGAAAGGAACATAATGAAAAGTCAAGCTAGTAGTCCCGGTTGGGATCCAGGGGAAAATATCTATGTATATGTGTTTTATGTGTTATGCTCTCGCTTTGTTTATTTTCTGTGTTTTAGAATTCGTATGCAGGTAATTTTTGTATGGGGTTAAAACCTACAGTCTACTACTCAACATGTAGGTTAAAGACTCTAAGGAAGAGGAAGAAAGATAAACAACTGAACATCTTTTCAGGAAAAATCAGTTAAAAGGATGAAACTTTTATTTTTAGAAGTTCTTATTTATTAGAGAAAAAATTTATGATTTTCTAAGTTGTTATTTTTCAAACAAACTTATCTTGTTTTTTAAGCATTTATACAACCTCTTATGTTGGAGTAGAGGTCAAGAAATTGTGAAGACTCGGAACTTGCATTTTTTTAATCAAATTTTGAAATTACAACTCTTTTGAAGGGCCAATTTCATAATCAAATCTGTTTTGAGCTATGAGACTAGTGTGTGGTCAGTTTTTTAATTGGTTAATGGATGCATCTGGGATTGTTTGTTAACTTGTACATATTTTATTTTTGAGGGAATATTTGATTATTTTGTTTAAACATTTCTTATGATTTATTGCAGTCTATATTTATTATGCAGAAGTTTATGAATTGTTAACTCTTATATATTCTTGTCTGATGATTGAAATCTGATATTCAAGAGATAGAATATAAATTTATCTTGTTTTCAAGATAGCATTCTTTCTTGTTATTTCTAGTTAATGCATTCATATAAATTTCAGAAAAAAATGAACAAAAAATAGTTTGAATAGGACTTGATAAACATTTTTTAGAGTTTTTTATAAAATTATTCCAAAACCAATTTGTGTTATTAGTTGGACCCAAATTCCAAAAAGATTTAAATATACATGATATTTCACGTCGAAATTATGTTTGAATAAATCACTTGCTCCCCAACTCAACTGTTTTTTAAAATTGACCTCATCCAATCGCCAGCTTGTTTATATTTTGTAGATAATTGTAAATGTTAAAATATGTCATATATTTTCCCTATTTTATAAAATTGTTTTATTTTTTATCTCGTTTATTTTATTTTATTTTAGTTTAGCATAGGTAATCGTGCCTTAGTTCCGAATAGTATACAGTCACATCCAAAAAAGGGTCTAATTGGGACCCTTATCAAGCCAATACTCACTTGTTACAGAAGGAATTTTTCTGCTTGTCAATAATTTGGCGCTAGAAGGAGGGCCTCTTATATTGTATGGTTGATAAACCTATTCAGAATATTCATCCTATAACATCATATGACACCAATGCCTCATCTACAGTTGTTCATCCAACTAAACCATAACTTGTTTCATCACAGCTACATCCCTTCCAGAAGAGTCATTTGAAGTCTCATCGACTCTTGTTCACCCTCAAATACAATTTTCAAGAGTATATACTTGATCTCAAAGCAAAGTCTCAAGTTTATCCCCTATTTTATTTGATATATCTAAAAGGAGAATACCTAGACATGAATTCGAAGCAATAATTTTTTCTTCTTCTAAAGCTACTTCTAGATCATCTGCAAAAATTAGTCCCATAGCTTCATATGAATTCAACACCTTTACAAACCCTCTTTTTCCTTTGGAAGAATTTGATTGGAAAGCTTATCCTATTGCAACTCAAATAGTAACTCCTTCAATTACTTCAGCTTAAATTTCACTAGTTCCATTTTCTTCTTCAAATCCTCCACCTTCAATCCCCCCACCTCTGGTTATCCCTCCTACAGGATCACCTCCTCCATGCCTCTCATCACCTTACACATCAATTTCAAGTTCATCTTCCCCAAGATCAACTATGGAAGGTCAAAACTTGGTTATCTATTGGGCTTATTGTTATTCCTAGAGACCAACATGATTTACCAAACAATTCTAAAAGATGGCTTCCCAAGTATAATCTTGATGGACCTATTACTATTGAAGAACATGTTAAATAGTTCATGTTATCTTTACAATTAGTAGTAGTTCAAATAAAGATCAAGTTTGCAAGATATTTTCATTCACTTTTGAGGTAAAAGCTACAACTTGGTATTTCACACTAGCTGATGATTTTATCACAAGTTGGGGGATTTTTGAAAAACTTGTAGAAAATTTATGTAGGTTAACCCGATAATGCAATATAAATCAAAGCAGAATACTGTAACCTACTTCTACTATCAATTTGTAGAAGCTTAAAGATCGAGCTGAATAATATAATCAAAAGAAGAAGAATCAATGGCACAATACACATGAAAATACTTTGGGGAAAGCCTCAGCGAAAAACCCCACACTATTGTATTATCATACATGGTGGAAATACATAGGAATTATACAAAGCCTTAGCTCTCACAGCTAGCCAGCTCTCAGTACAATCCTCACAGATGCTCACAGGCAATCTTGGCTTCTCTTGCAACCTTCCTCTCTGCCCTCCAAGCTCCTATTTCCTTGCAATGTTCCTTGTGGACGATCCTTCTATTACCAAGTGGAAAACCATTCCTTCAAAATTGCACAATCCTCAAGGATAAATCCTTGACTACATGCATGATTTTTCTCCATGAGAAAACACATGTAACTGATAGTACATTGTCCTTGAACATTAATCTCACCTGGGTCTTTCTCAGAATAGACATGCAGGAGTTTCTAATGAGGGAATATTCAATTAACTGGAGTAGCACTAGTTGAGTGCATTAATGCATCCACTGACTGTTAACTCACTATTAGTTCCTCAAAAATTTTGGAACTAATTTAACTGGACTTAACTTAGAAAACTGATTTAACTAATTAAAAATCAAATATAACTCAATCTTATCTCCTTAATTTAAGGGATAACTCTTGCATGACTTCAGAAAGACTTCTAACTTGAATTTCTCGAGCTAATTAATTTAAAATAAATTAATTAATTATTTCCAAATAGTTGTTAAGACTAAATTCAATTTTAATTCACAATTTAATTCAAGGACAAATTAAATAGGAATATTCTTGTTGCCATATTTCAACAAAACTATTTATTAAAATGTATGGAGAAGATAAAACCAAAGTACCTATAATTGTAGAACTATCAAATATTGGGATGAATCAAGGTGAACCAATCAAATATTTTAGTCAAAGACTCCTTCCTATCCTTAATAGAATTCTTGTAGCTTCCAGACCAGGTGATGATGTTCTAAATGAATTCTATACTATTGCTCTTCCTTCTTATATTTCATTTGTTATTATTAGAGCATGAAAAGATACATTAGTACAAAACATGGAACAACCTCTAAACGTTGAAAAACAAATATTAAAAATTGCAACAAAACATGCATTAGGGTAAGAAAGAAAGAAACATGTATCTTCTTCTAAAAAAGCTTCAACTAGTAAAACAATTGATGAGAAAAAAGAAAAGGAAAATATTGATTTAGACTCAATCCAAAAAGTAATTAAAACGATGTTTAATGAGATAACTAATGTAAAAAATGTCTTTTTTGAAACACCCATATTTAAAAAACCTTGAATGCCATTTAGAAGAAACCCACCCCGTAATCCTATTCAAACCAATCTTGAAGAATTCAACATTGATGATTATGTTGAAGATGATATTTTTCGAGCTCATAATGACAAACATTTTGAAGAAGAAAAAAATGTTCTTCTTGTATAAATATGTTTAAAGTATTTGTAGAATATGAGGAGGAGAAGCAACTAGAGGAAGAAAATATAAATGGAATGGAACCTAGTAAAATTAATGTTCTATGGGATGTTTCACAAGGAGGATTAATTGATAATGTTTCTATTAAAGATGAATAAGAAGTTAATGCTATTCAAACTAGATTAAGGTGTCAAAATCCTTCTCCTAATCAAGCATCTTTATCAAGTATTAATCCTCCCGCTCAAACAAAAAAAATCAAACCGATGATAAAGCTACTTCTACATCTAACAATGTCCCTTCGAGTGAATATATAGATTATGATTTAGTTGAATACATGAAAAAAATAGAGCCAATATCTCTTTATTTGAACTATCTAAACTCAGCAAAGAGATAAATTGATTAAAGCTCTAGAAAATAATTCTTCTAGAAATCTTAATTCCAATAAATATCCTTTTAAAAATATCTCTAATATTAATGCAGCTTTAATTGGAGATAGATAATCTTCTCGAACTCCTCCTTGCCTTTTAAATTTTGAAATCTGCAATAGAAATGTGCACAATTGTCTAGTCGATTCTGGGGCCTCATCTATTGTAATGTCATTATCAATTGTTTAGAAATTAAATCTCTCTCCTATAAATTCATCTGCTCAAATTGTACAACTTGAAAGATCAAGTGCAAAATATTTAGGAGAAATAGAAAATGTGCTTATCAGACTTCCTTCGAATCCCAAAACCTTTCAGATTATCGATATCATTGTCATTGATATTCCATAATCATATGGCCTAATTCTTAGTCGAGATTGGTCCAAAAAACTTAACGGTCTATTTCTTAATAGTTTGGTCTCATTTATGGTTATAGACCTTGAAAATCCTAATGAACCAATAAATTCTCATGAATCTTCATTAGGCAATTATACATTTGATACCTATCTTGGTAATTTCTCTTCTGAAGAATTTGTTGTGCTGGAAACTCAAATTGAAATCCTAAACAATTTACAAGTGTCAGCTTTATTTTCAAGACAAATTTCATATGTTGAGGTTCCATCTATCATTACAACTGATCAAATTAACAGCTGGACTTTATATTTTGATGGTTCTAAATCTAATGAGGGAGTTGGTATTGGATGTGTCTTAATAGAACACAAAGGGAATAATGTTTTCTTATCTTGCACAATAAATTTCCCTTACACCAATAATGTAGCTGAATATGAAGCTTTATTGCAAGGTCTTCAAAAAGATCTTGAAACGAACATAAAAAATATCAAAGTTTTAGGTGATATAGAAATTATAGTAAGACAATGCAATAAAATTATTCATTGTGTATCCAATATTTTGAGAAATTACAGACATGAAGTATGGGACTTAGTTAAAAATTATGATAACTTTGAATTAAATTCCATACCCCGTTCTCAAAATAATGATGTTGATATACTAGCTAATGTTGCATCAAGGCTTTTACCAGTTGAAATTTTTTCTCGAGAATGATTTTCAATTGAAATTATTTTTAGACCTTCAGTCCCCAACAATATTCAAAATTAGAGAGTATTTGATTATGATAATCAAATCAAATATTTCTTGACCCTAGAAGATACTTTCAAACAGTCCATTATTGATGAAGGAAGATCAACATTGTGCTCAATTTCTACCAGCTTTTTCGGATGATCAAAAAAGTCAAAATTCAATTCCAAAATTTGTAGTCTGGTTAGAATAGATTCAAAGGTAGTTCAAATTGCAAAAAAATAGCTCTTTAATGTAATTTGAAGTTGTTAATTTGGGAATAGAAAACAACCTCAAAATATTAATTTTGGCAGTAATTGTACACATGCTGAAAGATCCAAATTTATTGAACTTTTCGAACAATACAAGGATATTTTTGCCTGGACTAATGATGATTTGAAATTTTACGATACTAAAATCATTTTCCAATCAAATAAGATACTAAACCCTTTTAGCAAAAACTAAGGAAAATGCATCCTAGACTTGAGGATCAAATCAAAAAAGAGATAAATAAACTCTTAAAGGCTCATATTATTTTTCCTATAATATATTCATAATGGGTTTCAAATTTAGCCCTTGATCGAAGAAAAAAACAGAGATATCATAATTTGCATTCATTTTCGAAATTTGAACAAATCATCTAAAAAATATAATTATCATGTTCTTCCAATGGAACATATTTTACAATCAATTGTAGGATTTGAGATGTTTTCTCTTCTTAATGGATTCTTTGGTTATAACCAGATTTTAGTTGCGCCAGAAGATCAAATTAAAACTAATTTTCGAACCAAATGGTGCACATATGCTTATAAAAAGATTCCATTTGGATTAATCAATGTTGGAGCTACCTTTCAACGAGCCATGTATATTTCTTTTAATGGACTTATCAATAAATTCATGGTGGTATATCTAGGTGAAATAATTGTATATTCTAAGAAAATAACTCAACATGTTGATCATTTAAATATAATAATTGAAAGATGTTGAAAGTATGGAATGTCATTGAATCCCAAAAAGACTATATTTATTGTCACTAAAGGTAAATTATTGGGGTTTATAGTTTCTAAAACTAGTATTGTTATTCATCCAAATAGAATCAAAACAATCTTGCAAATTGTTATTCCTCACAATAAAAAATATATGCAATTGTCTATAGGAAAGATTAATTTTGTTTGAAGGTTTATTCCAAGTTTTGCAGAAATAGTTAAACTAATGCAATATATTATTAAGAAGAATCATGTTTTTAAATGGGGACCATTAGAAAAGGACACCATTGAAAAAATTAAATAATTTATTGTTGTTGATCCAACATTAATCAACCCAAATTTTTTATAAAAGTTTTTTATTATATACATTTGCATCTGATGTTTCATATGCAACAGTCCTCACTCAAAAAAAATTGAAGATACGGAAAATTTTCTTTCATGAGTTACGGATTTTAAGGTATTTAACTAAATTATAAAGAAATAGAAAAGCAATATTATGATGTCTATAAATTTGTTAAACACTGTAGACCTTTCTTATTAAAATTTCATACTAAAGTGATAGTTCCACACCATACAATTAGGAACTTGTTGGCTCAGAAAGATTTAGGAGAAAGAATAGAAAACTGGATGACTACAATACACGAGTATGATTTAGAAATTAAACCATCTAAAATCATCAAAGGACAAGGTCTATGTAAATTATCAATCGAATCAGAAGGATATCATTCAGATAAAGGTGAAAATTCTAATTCAGAAATAGGATGGCATAATGATTTTGAAATGAATCAAGAACACATTATTTATGTACTTGTACCAACAAATACATGGTATGAAGATATAAATCATTTCTTAATTCACGATACTGCCCATGACTACTTATCAGTGAAATAGAAAAGAGTTTTACGGATGAAATGTTCCAAATATCAATTAATTGATGGCATTCTTTTTAGAAAAAAATATGATGATGTATAACTAAGATGCCTTGAGAAATCTGATGCAGATAAAGTCTTAGTAGATCTACATGATGGACCTTCTAGTGGGGATTTTCGTGCAAAAATCACATCACATGAAATTTTATGAGCAGACTATTACTGGCCCACTTTATTTAAGGACTCATATTCATACGCAAAGGAATGTAAAGAGTTTCAAATAGCAGTAGAAAAAGAAAATAGACCAACTCTCCATCTTCAACCTGTTGAAGTGGAAGGACCATTCGAGCAATGGGGATTAGATATCATTGGTGAGAATAATCCAAACTCTTCAAAATTACATAAATACATTCTTATAGCCACTGATTATTTCACAAGATGGATTTAAGCAAACCATTTGAAAAAATTCAACAATGAATAGGTACTATCTTTCCTAGAAACCCATATAATCACAAGGTTTGGAGTTCCAACATATTTTGTGTTTGATAATGCTTCTTATTTCTCTTCTCTTAAGATGACTGATTTTTTCCTAGCTAAAGGTATTAAGATCAATTTTTTTGCTAACTACTACCCTCAAGGTAACGATTTAGTAGAATCCACAAATAAAAACTTGATTCAGATTTTGAAAAATGTTGTTCAAAACAACAAAGAAATTCACATAACCAGTTAACAAATGCCCTATGGGCTGGTATAATTACTCATAAAAGCACATTAGGGAACTCCCCATACTTTCTAGTGTATGGTAAAGAAGCCATATTTCCACCATTTATCTTTTTTCCATCAATCCAATTAGCTCAATCTATAATGCATAATTCAATCAAAGATATGGATGTTTGATTATATACATTGCTAAAACTAGAAGAGGAACAACAAAAGACAAAAACCAAATTTCATGAACATCAACAAATTATCAAAAAACGGTTTGGTAAACATTTAGCATCCGATAGAGATTTTGTTGTTGGTGACCTAGTTGTCAAGTGGGATAAAAGTCATGAGGAGAAAGGAAACCAATCTAAATTTCAACATCTTTGGATTGGCCCTTTTCAAAAAAAATCATAGCTTGGTCCTTCAACTTACGTCTTACAAACATTACAAGGCCAAGTAGAAAATTTACCAATAAATGGGCAAATTTTGAAAAGCTATTTTTCATAAGAAAATCTTTTGAGATCATATGTAAATAGTCTGTATTACTAAAGGATGTTGGTATCCTAAAAAATATTATTTTTTGTTCTTTTACAGATTTTTCTACATACTTTTTATTTTCATTTGTTTCCCTAGTTGCAGAATTTCAACTATGATTACATATTCCAAGACGCATGCTTTTATCAATATTATATTATTGTTTCAAATAAATTAAGGTTTAAGGGTAAAGTATTCTCAAAATATGAAGAATCCAGAAATGTGTAATATTACTTTAGTTCTTATATAAACTTTCAATAGTGAGAAAAGTGTTTGATTGATTATTGTATGTTATGAGAGTTCCAACACTTTCAAATATTTAAAAAAGAAACCAAATTCTTTCAAAACATTAATAATACAATACAAAGTTTGAGTTTATTTTAATACATCAAAGTATTTTCTATCAAAGCAACTCTCTAATACCTTGTGTTTGTCACTTAGTTATGTATGATAAATTTAAAAATTAGTCATATGATATAAAGTGAAAACATGAAGTTTAAAATTGCTCAAAGAAGAACAAATAAACCCGTCGAGGCTATAAACACTTGTTTGCAACGGGTCATTGTTTATAATTCAATTAAAATAGATATTTGCGCTCACTAAAGTGAAGCAATCAAAGTTTCAAAGATAGATGATTATAATGCATAGCAAAAAAACACTTAGATAGTATTAAAATCGTAAACTTAGTGTTAAAAAAATCAGACGATGACTGGATTGTAAGGTTCTAAAGATATAAAGTACTTCATTATTTGACTGTCATTTCATGAAAGTTTCATTTCTTTCGTAAGTACTTCTATTTTGATCATTTTCTTTTTGACAAACTATCAAGTATCTCAAAGATAAATCATAAATTAGAAGCAATTTCTGAATTTTTTCTTTTATTTTGAACTATAAACTTAAGCCTCACGGAGATAAGTGCTTCTTCTAGTGTGTCTCCATTTTTTGTTAGAATTACAACAACCCTATTTTGTTTTCTATAGAAGGGAAACACAAAGGTCCCTATATAAATTTTCATGTTTTCCCTAAAAAAAAAATGAATAAAATAGAAAGAAAAAAAATAGCTTAATAAGTTGGAGGTCGAGTTTTTATTCTTCATGAATAATTCAAACATACAAACTTGACTCCCCAACCTCCTGACAATAAGATCAGACCGACTTCCAATTATCTTTAATCCTATTTCACTCCCAACCTCCCTGTATAAATATGGTGATAGAATTGCAATTGCTCAAGAAATTTAATCTAAATCAAGAGACACAATTCTACTCTACTACTTTGCAGAAATTAATTCACAATTTAGAACAACATTCGCAAACATGCATCAATCACATACATAAGTACACAGATTTATCTAGGGGAAACCAACTAGTAAAAACCCCTTAAGCCTACTTGCATTAATAAAATGAATAGAGAATGTATTACAATTACTTGCTCGCTCTGAGCTCAACCTATAAGTGAATAATTATTTTCTCTGCTCAATGAAAAGATCTAAACTAGACTTAGTCAATTTCTGACTCCACTTGAGCTCCAATTTCCTTGCACAAATCCTAAGGAATTAGGCCCTTATCTTTTATGAATTTTCCTCCAATTGATTGCATATTCCTAAGGATTAACCATTGATTGCATGCCACACCTGTACACTCAAGACTAGTATACAACTGATGTTATACTACCTTGGAATCTCCACCACAGCTGAACAATTCGAATTTCTTGCATGAATGAGATATTTTGGGTTGATTAATCAGTTAACTGGATGATCACTGAGTTATATTGTTGGGCCATCGCACAACTAACCTCCAACTAGGTCTATCAACAGTTAGAACTAGTTTAACTAAATACAACTAGAAATAACTAAACTCGATTGTTACAAATTAGCAATCAACACATGAAAATTGAACTCCAGGTCCTTAACTCGAATGGGCTAAGATAATAGAGTGACAAGATCCATGTCACCTCAGTTAACTACCTCCAAATGGTATGTTGATCTGGAAATTTTTAATTTTCTTAATTTGACCAAGACTATGTCAAATTGAGCCCTTTTTGCTACACTTCTCAACACTCCCAACCTCCCGACTCTCTAACCTTTCAATATCACTCGGCTCTTGTATAGTCGGAGTTGGAGGAAAAAAAAACTCATCAAACAAATAAATAACCACCAAGCTTATCAACAACCTGATCATCTAATAAACTATTATTTTTTATCGACTTTTGTAAAAAAAAATTTCTAGATTGTTAATAAATTGATTTGAAAACTTGGTTTTCTGTTGCTTCACACTTAAATGATTTTTTTTAGATCCCAATCTTAAAATTCTCCTATGTTGTCTCGATTTGCCGAAAAAAATACTTGGATTACATAATGGGAAATTAATGATCAACTCATATGAATTAATTCACACATTCTCATATTTTTAATCAAAATTCATAACTTCCCAAGTCATTTTTAGTTTGCATATTGTTTCAACTTGCTAGGCTCGTTGCAAAGGAATTTGAATTATAGGAAAAAAAGACAAAGTTTCAAAGATTCTGTGTAAGTAAATTATATTCGTAAAGGATTGTCCATCCTTATTTCATACTTTTACCATAAATAACTTATGATTTTTGTTTTTTTTTTCACATGTCATAAAATGGTGAAAAAAGGGAAAATCGCCTGCAACAAGACAAGCAGTGAAGAAAACAAAAGGAAAGTTGAAAGAAAAAGAAAAACCAGAAACAGAGAAATATATTGTCAACACAACTCTAATCTCTGACTCCACTAATAAAATTGAGAAAGCAGGTACGATGAAGTGGGAGGAGATTTTTTATTTCTTTGAGAATAGAGAATGATTGAAAATTTCCAGAGCTTCTCAACCAAAGAATAATATATTGGAGGGAATTAGGAAAAGGGAGTTGCATCGGGTAGTTGCTAGGGCTAAAACATTCCCTTATTATGATATGATTTCCTGGATTTTGGTGCAGGTGGATATCCTAACCCACATTGTATTAGACTATAACAAGAATGTTATAGCCTCTTGCAAACCAAAAGTCATGTCTGCAATTTATAAGCTCAGTCCCCCTGAAATCCATCTTAATATTGAATTCCTCAACAATTTCTGAAATACTATTTTCAAGCCATGTGAGGAGAATTATGATAAAGTGATTTAAAGTTGGCTACGAGAAGAAGAAAGGGGGTTTAAAATAAAATATAACAAAGAATATCCCATTTCTATTTTTATATAACTCGTCAAATTTCTTATCAAATTATTAACTTGACAACATGGAGAAAAGAATCCAAAACATTGTAAAATGAAATAGATTCCCATAATCCATACTACCTTGCATGATACAAAGCGCCTCAATTGGGTTGATATTTTATCACAAAACATCATAAACACTTTGAAATTATCATTAATATCTCCTCCTAGCTACAAACAGATATTGTGTATGTATGCTTTCCTAATGGATATCATTATTGACTTAGTCCCATTTCCCCTAATGAAAGTGGAACTATCCTGCTAACCAGCAACTCACAATTCATAATTATGCCCCAATCCTTTGGGAAAGCAATTTAAAATTCCATATTTATGATCTTTTTCATTATGTTATGATCCCTCTTCGTGATATCTTTTTTGGTAAAGCCCCTCCCAGAATTAGTGAAGTCTTAAAGAAGCCATATAACCAATAGGCCATTGGTTTGTTGAAGAATTATTTTCTTACATAAGAATCTTTGGCAGTGAGGTTGATCCTCAGCTTTTACCTAGATACATTCCTAAAATACCTGCTCTAAGGGAAGTAGCAAATCAAGCTGCTTTGAATAGTTAGGCTCGAAAAATGATGAAACTACAAAAGAAAATTTGGCTTGTGTTTTCAATTAAATTTGGAGAAAGAAATATCAGAGACCGGGGACATGCGTTCAAAGAAGTAAATGAGCTCCAGGATGTTTGGTTGTATTCTTTACCTCATTATGAATATGACCCCCATGGAATCATTGGTAATCATTATAAAATAATAATCTATGTGAAAATATTCACTCATTAGGATCCTCCTTTCCTTGAGGTTTTCATAGCCATTGATGATTTCCAGCAGGCTTGTGAAAGAGAAAAACTCTTAGATGTTGAAGCAAGAGTCAAATTACAAGAATTAAGGGGAAAAAAATTAAGGATTCTTAAGGGAGAAACGTCTCCATGTTAATGTCTCTGTAGAATAAATTAAAACTTTTGAGTTCTTTCAGTTTGATTTCAAACAAATTACTTCAGATCCTTCCTCTATCTCTCAAGAAGAGCAAGGAATTTAATTTGAAAAAATAGCATGTGTTTCTGTTACATGTGAAGAAGTAGTCACAAGAGAAGAAATAAAGAAAGCTTAGCAAGTCATAAAGGATAATACAGCTACATAATTTCCTAAGAAAAAACAAGAAGACCCAGAGACAATGAAGTCAGCAGACAAGAAAATAGTGCATGATCATTAGATCATTGCTAACAAATCTACATAAGGCACTGAGCAAAAATAGTCAAAAAATATAAAAGGTCAAGAAATGGAGGTTGATGTATAAAAAGATAAACAAATATCTCATTATACTTTTTTTTAGAAGGATCAAGAGACACTGAAACAACAAATGAAGATTGATAAATCTCCAGTCATTCAAACATCTCCCAATACTTCTATGACACATATTTCCACTAATATTCCTTGGGATCATTTTCTGTTTAAGCCTCTTTCTGAATTAGAAAAATTTTATGATATTGTTCCTTCTCTCAAAGAATATTTCTCTAATTCCTAAACCAAGTCAATGGTTAGAAAAACTAATAAAAGAAATTTTGATTCTCTAGAAACTGTTATTGAATATAGTTGGAAAGCCCAAGGTGCTATTAAGGAAAATACCAAATAATATGCATAGTCTTTGGGTGATTTTGTAAATTTTAATCAATATCATTTCAATGAGCTTGCAGCATCATATGAAGATAGTTTACAAAGAAATAAAGCATTGAAAAAACAATTGGAGAAGAGAAAATTGTTTAATGGGGACAATTGGCAAAGATATTATGCAACTCTTGTCCAAGGTTTTTCAATAGAAAGGGAAAATCTTTAGAGTTGATTCCAAATGGAATTGAATGAATTAAAATCAAAACATGCTTAACACATTCAGGATTTGAAAGAAACCCATTAGAACCAAACTCGAATATTGAAAGAATAAGTTGAAAATAACATTGAATTCATGACCACGGCACTAAAAGAGTAGGCCAACTCTCTTCAGTTTCAACTCAATCAGAATAAGGGAGAAATGCAGAGTGTAGAAATTTTCAAGGAATAAATATTACAAATCTACTTAATTTTAAGGAAGGATCAATCCAAGTTTTATAAACGCATGGATAAAATCTCAATATCTTATCAAGAAATTTTAAATCTTAATGAGAGGATTGATTCCTTAGTAGAAGAAGATAAATACATCAAGGTCAAATTTTCGTCCATCCTGGATTGGAAAAAGGAATTACAGTATGAAGTAATTCCAAATGTTTCAAACAATGACAAATGACTGATGCATGCATCATTAAGCCGCAGAAAAACTAAGGCCAAACAGGTCAGAGAATGGGCTAAAAATGCCCAAGGAAAATGTTTAGCAATATGGGAAAAGGGAACTGATTTTATTGAGGATTTTGATCTCCCAGATTCTAAACCATTAAAAGAATTCCTTCCACGAGGGTTGAACCAGTCAACAGAAGATATTATCGTCAAGGACCCAACAGAAATAAGCGAGATCAAAATCTAGACGCAGCAGGATTTCCAGACATATCTACAATTCTCTTTTAAACAAATTAAACTCATTTCTAAGTTTGGAAATAAGTATTAGAAAAAAAATCCAAAGTTTATTTTCAGATTGTCAGGTCAACACAAATTAGTTTCATCCAATTCACTTTTCAAGTATATTCAGAATGGTTGAATCACATCCAAATTCATGCACCACATTTTCTAATCAACGTGGAGGATAAAGACTCTGAGGAAGAGAAAGAAAGATAAAAAGTTGAACAACTTTTCAGGAAAAAATAGTTAAAAGGATGAAACTTTTATTTTTATAAGTTTTTTATTTATTAGAGAAATCTTTATAATTTTCTAAGTTGTTATTGTTAAACAGACTTATCTTAATTTTTAAGTATTTTTACGGCCTCTTACGTTGGAATAGAGTTCAAGAAATTGTGAAGATTCAGAACTTGTATTTTTTAATCAAATTTTGAAGTTACAACTCTTTTGAAGACCAATTTCAGAATTAAATGTGTTTTGAGTTATGAAACTAATGCCTAGTCATCATTTTAATTCCTTAAAGGATGCATATGGTATTGTTATTTAACTTGTACATATTTTATTTTTGAAGGAATAATTGATTATTCTTTTTAAACATTTCTTAAGATTTTTCGCAGTTTATATATGTTATTAGCAGAAGTTTATGATTGTTAACTCTTATATAATCCTTTCTGAAGATTGAAATCTAATATTCAAGAGATAAAATATAAATTTCTCTCATTTTCAAGATAATGTTCTTTCTTTATTTTTTCTAGTTAATGCATGCATATAAATTTTAGAAAAAGAAACAAAAATTACTTTGAATAGGATGAAAACTTGATAAACATTTTTTGGAGTTTTGTATAAAACTCTTCCAAAACCAATTTTTGTGGTTAGTTGGACCCAAATTCTAGCAAGATTTAAACATACATGATATTTCACATGGTTTATTTGTTTGAATAAATCCCATCCTCCCCATCTCAACTATTGTTCAAATTGATCTCATCTAATCGATAGTTTATTTATATTTTGTTGATAATTATAAATGTTAAAATATGTCATATATTTTCCCTAGTTTATAAAATTGTTTTTTTTTTATATCCTTTATTTTTTTAGTTTAGTTTAGCACAGGCAACCGGGCCTTAGTTCCAGAGAGTATACAGTCATCTCAACGAAAAAGGGTCTAATTGGGACTCTGATCGGGCCAATACACACTTGTTATAGGAGGAAGTTTTCCTCCTGTCAACAAAAAAGTAAGAGGGTTCTTAAGGAAAAGCCTTCAGCCTCCCATCAAGAATAGTTTCTAGATTTTCCAGAAGAGAACCTTACTAATAAGTTTCGTAGTGATAAACATGAGGAATGTTTAGAAGTAAAGCTTAGTGAAACAAAGGATTTAGAGAATCAAACCAAATCATCCAAACTAGTACAGAGAAAGAAGGGAAAATAGGTTAATTTAGCTGAGATATATGGGATGAGAAAACCCCATACAAGGCCCACAAATAAGCTTAGGCTCAACTCCAAATTGCAGCAAAACACGACCTTGAAGGATTAAGTCACTGATCTTGATGATACACCTTTGAGGGACCTTACAATCAATAAAGAGGAAGGTTCAAGTTAATCTAAAAAGAAGAAGATCCAGAAATTGAGTAAAGGAAAAAAATAAGGTCCCAAGGTCAAGAGAAGCAAAAAGACAAAAACAAATTGAATCAAGCAATGTGAACCTCTTGTTAGAAGCAATAAAAACACTAAAATGAGCATAAAAAAGGCAACACTACCAGATGTTTTGGTAGTGCTTATCTTTGATTTTGTTTTTGACAGCATTTCCAGATAGATTGGCAGCATTTTCACAATTTTGATTTTGACAACATATGCCCAAATATTTTGTCAACACTTGAATAGTACTCCCTGGCAACACAGTTTTGACAGCGAGAAGGATATAGATTTTGTCAGATCTTTATAAAGACTATATTTATACAGTAAGCATTATCTTGGAAAGACAGGGTAAGTCGAGGCATAAATCAAAAGGAAATTGCTATTTTGAGCAGATCAGTCAATATCATATTAGGATATTGGGGCTATAAACAAAGGGGCTTTCAAATTGTCAGTAATTAGTTCAAATCCACATCTTTAGCAGATTCTATAGCCACATGCCTACTTTTTTGCCACCATGGATTATGTTTCAAAGTGTTAATGCATCACTTGTTCCTTCCAAATGTATTTTTCTAGTTTAATTTAAATTCATCAACATATGTGTATATTTTTAGTATTTTGTAATTAAAAATTTCTAGACATTATGGATCTCAAAGTTTGTGTAATTTTTGTATAAATTAGATGAAAAAGTAGAGAGAAGGGTTGGTTTCTGAAGAAAAAGACTTGTGTTGTATTTTACTCCATTTTGAGATTAACATATATTTCAAGGCACAAGTATTTGAACTCTTATATCAGAAATTATTTTAGTGATGCTTATCAATCAACTTTCCTATTGTTGTTTTTCCTGTGCAATTCCATAAGTGTTTTTAGTCTTCATATTTGAAACAAAAATCATAAAAGTTTGCAGAAATCATTTGGTGCTTTGCTTTACAAGTTTCAAGCACTGTCACTCTTTCTTCTAATATCAAAGATAATTCAATCTGATGCTCTGCATTGATGTTTGTTTCTCTTTTCACTCATCAGCGTGATAATCATATATCTAAATAAGTGTTATTCATCCCGCCTTTGAGCTCTGATTGTTCTCTCACCAAATCTTGAAATCTTCATTGGAATGACTTCTTAGTTGTAACTTATTTGAAATTTTATTATCATATGTGCACTTTGATATGATGTAATATGATTATCCCCGGATGTGGGTGCAAACCAATGTGAATAAGCTGATGGGATGGGGGTGTAGGGGAGGCCACCTGCCTGCCATGTGTAGAGGCGACTTGGAAGACGATGGCGAAGGACACCCCCAGAAGGCGATGTTAAATGCTATGGGACGGTAGCCAAGGAGCATTTACGCTCCGACCTCCTTTGGCTGCGTTGCAGAGTTTGGCTCCGCTTCACAATTGAATGCCTCATTAATGGCGGGCGACCCTCAAGGTAGATCATGGAGTTTTATAAACAGAGGCAGCCCAGGCATCACCATGTTCATTTGGGCAGGGTCTGGGGTTCCCATTCTGTCGCTAGTGCTGACAAATTCCAGCCCTGGTCTAATTTATTCCACCCCGGGTCTGATTGTTCAGTTTGTTTACGCCCCTGCTGTTCTTTTGCATTTCAATTCGGCTCAGGATTGCTCTGTCAACATGGTAAGGACTCGTTAACGGATGCTAAGTCGTCACGGCTCTAGTTGTGGAGGGTCATCGCGCCCCTCAGCCAAGGCGGAAACCCATTCTCCCTGACACTGCCCTCATTGTTGTTGTCACTGCCATTGCCCGCAATTAGGAGGTGCAAGCTCACTCAGGCACAGCCAATTTATGGAGGCTAGCTCACCTGGGTCTTCGGCTACTCCTTACTTCGGCTCAGCAATTTTTACTTTCAATAGCCCCCTGAATCGTCCAAGAATTAACGCCCACGTCTCTATTCTGTTTATTGATGAAGCCCAGGACGAGGGCAGATCCAGTGCTCCTCCAGAATTCGAGGCCCCGGTTGACACAGCCAAAGCATCTGAACTGCCCACGGTGGACAAGGGGAAGGGCATGGAATTTCCAGACCTTCAGTTGGAGAAGAACCAGAAGCGGCCGAGGTGAAAGAGGGCCAAGCGCAGGAAGAGGAAGAATATGGATGGTGCCCAACTGTGGAGGAGGTGCCGGAGGACTAGTCTGCTGCCAGATCTTAGGTTCTGTAGCTCGGGTGGGATTCTAGTTCTTTCCTTTCTTTTTGGTCATGTCCATCTGTCCAATTGTCTCTGGCTCGTCTATGTGTCGATTATCTTTTATGTTAATGTGTCAATGCGGCAATATGCCATCGCTGAGGCGTAGGGTCGGTTACAGTCTTGTCTGGTTATCAGTTTTGTGGGCGGTTATAGTTGTGCAAGGGTGTCAATTTTGTCCTCCCCTGCGTGGGAATGATTTTACTGGTCACAAACGCCCCTGTGAGGGAATGGATCGGGTAGCCCTCTCTTTCTGCTACATTTGGTTGATCCAGAATGCCACTCTTTCAGGGAGATGGATCTTTCAGACAGCATGTTTGTAATTGTACTCTGGTTTTTATGTATATAATAGAATAGTTTAATCGAGAAAAAAAAATGATGTAATATGATTATCATTCCATTTCATATGTTATAATATTATATATATAACAAAGAAATTAATTATTGAGAAGATTTTTAGGCAAAAATCACATCATGATACATTTGTCGACGCATTTTAAACCAACAAGTGTGGTTCATCGTCAAGACAAGTTGAAGAAACAGACCATGGCAGTAGATTAAATAGAGAGAGCAGATTATCCAACGGCTATATAGAGAGATGATATGCTCTCTCTATTTAATCTGTTGCCATGGTCTGGTTTTTCAACTTTTCCTGACGATGAACCACACTTGTTGGTTTGAAATGCGTCGACAAATGTATCATGATGTGATTTTCGCCGAAAAATATTCTCAATATTGATATGGATCACAGAAGCCTCAAATCAATAAAGAAATTAATTATTGCATGACATAAATAATAAATTTTCATTCTAAATGTTTTGTTTTGTAGAACAAGGATCCTCTAGAAGATTTGAATTATCCTCATCACATAGATCCAAATCATGTTGGGTCTGATGCTAAGATGGACGATGATGTTCATGATGACACATATACAAATGACAGTGAGGATGATGTAGATACAGATGACAATGATGATGATCACGATGATCATGATCATGATGGTGATGAACCAATTGTTGGTAGTAGCAAGTGACATTCATTATCATATAAACTGCATCATGGATCATTTTTGATATAATGTTATGATTTTGATTTTCATGGTTACTGTCATATGTATCATTTTCACGGCCTCCAATACCATATTATTGAGTTTTATCTTTTTGACATGCATGATTTCTACTTGTATCATTTGGACATGACGTATCATATTGACTTGTATCATTTTTTCTTATATAATTTATTATTTTTATTTATCTCATATGTAAATGATGTATCATTTTGACTTATGTCAACTGTTGGACATGTATAATTTTCACATGTTATTGATCTACTAGTATATGTGAATTTCACTGTTTTTAGTTATATATGATGATGATCTTATCAATGTTGAATCATCATTTTTTTTATATTGAAAGTGGTTGATGATTTGGATGCATATTTATTAGGCATGATGGTTTTGATTCACTTCTCATGATGGATGTTGTCATATTCAATTAAATTATAGATATTTGACTCACTTTTTTTAATTATAGATGATGATCATGTTACAACAATTATCTTGTTACTTTATATATATTGGATATTATATAGTCTATTTTGATGGATATTTAATAAGTATAATGATGTTGTTAATTTGTATGGATGTTTGTTTCCCTAAAAAATCTTTATAAATGTTATCCTATAAAATGTTTCAAATGCATTCATAGGAATTTATGTATAATCATATAGTTTATTTAAGAGACATGATATATTTAACTAAATAAATTGAAATAAAACATATCAATTTAACTGTCCGCCTGGGGTAGCTCAAGTGGTGATGGCCATGGAATGAAGTCTCACCGAACCAGAGATCTTGGGTTTGAATCTTGTGCTACCCTTCCCTCGTAGCAGGCTAAATAATGGACATGTAAACTCAAAAGTCAAAGAGTCCTACCAAGCTTACAAAACAAAACAAAAAAACATATTAATTTAACTATATGCAAAACAAGTTTTTGGAAGCAACAATGGAAGCCAAATTGGAAGCCACGTTAGAAGAAAAACCAGGAAGCAAAACCAGAAGCCAAATTGGAAGCAAGCCCTGGGGATATTCCCGATTATTGGAAGAAAAAAAGAAGCAACAATGGAAGAAAATTGGAAGCCACACTAGAAGAAAATCTAGAAACAAAACAAGAAGCAAAATTGGATGTAAAATTGGAAGTCAAACCCAAAAATAAATTGAAAGCAAATCCTAGTGTTATTCCTGGTGCAACTTCTGGTGTATTTTCTGATGAATTTTTGGAGTTATTTCTAACGCTATTGACGTTCTTATTTCTAGCACTATTTTCATTGATATTATCAGCATTATTATCATTTCTATTTTTGGCACTAATACCATTGCTATGCTCGACACTATTGTCGTTGTTATTGTTGGCGCTATTGTCGTTGTTATTGTCAACGCTATTGTCATTGCCATTGTGGGAACTATTGTTGTTTCTATCACTAGCACTATGGTCGTTACTATTATCGACGTTATTTTTGGTGTTATTTTCTGTGCTATTGACGACACTATTGACATTGCTATTGACAATGCTAATTCTAGCATTGTATTTTTCGACACAAAGACAAGTGTTACTCGTCATTATTTTCGACATTATTTCAGGCGCTAAATTTGGGGCTATGACAAAAATACCTTGTTGTGCCCATTTTTGCACCAGAGAAGGTGTCCAATTTGTGGATTGGAATATACTAAATTCTCACATTATTTACCCATTTTTTTGTTGTGAATTTCGCCCCCCATGTCAAGGATTGGTGGGAAACTCACAGTGAGAAAAAGGACAAGGAGGCCCCCTCGCTATTTTCAACCACACACTCTTGGGGTTTTTTCTGAGATTCCATCAAGGAAAAGTATTACCCTATTGGGATATATGAAGACAAGTATATAAATTAGACTATGCTATGGTAGAAAAGGGGCCGAGAGGTGACGGAGTTCACAAATATTTTTCATACCCTACGCACGAATTTGGGTATCAAGGAATCAGAGTGATATATGGTACTCAAGTATCCTAGTTGTCTACACAAATACATATAGGAAGAAATGGAATTCCTGGACATCTCCTCACTTAGCACGATGTACGAATATGTTGTTAAGATCGAGCAGAAATTTAAACAAAATAAGTGGGACTTTGGATCTGCAAATCCAAAGTAGGAAAAAAGCACCTCCAAATTGCAAAACAAAGGACCGAGCCAAGGAGGAATGACCTAAGACAACCCATCAAAGACATAATCAAAGAACAGCAGCAGGAAGATGAATAAACACATCAGAAAGCGGCGTGAGTTCCATAAGAGACCCACTCACAACACAAATGAGTGTCATGCAAATTAGTCACTCGTGGTTGAACTTAAAGCTTCTGAGATAGATATGTGTTATGACTCATAGCCATAACTTGACAAGGGGAAATAGATCATAGATCCGGAACCCAACGCCATCGTTGCCACCAAGGTCAATAATATTGAGCCTAAAGATCTAGAGGAGGGTGATCATCTCTTCCACCCACAGATATAGGTGAAGGGTTCTCCATTGTAGTTCATTGTCGACATCAAAAATCAAAAGAATCTCATCTCAACCAATTTTGTGAAGCAGCTGGGCCTATAGACAACACCACACCCACTATCATACGCCACCGGGTGGCTCCACCAAGGGAGCGATCTCTGCATCAACCAGCAATGTCGCCTTCCCGACAACATCAAGCCTTTCGTGGATGAGGTACTATGTGATCTTGTTACCCTTAAAGTTTGTGATGTTTTATTAGGCCAACCATACTTGTGGACGTGTCACGTTGTGTATGAGTCTCTCGCACTATTAGTATTACTTTGGGTAGTAAGTTATACAAGATACAAGAGTTAGCCCCACCTACTACCATTTATTTAATCTTTGCTAAGCAATGCAGTGAGATCATATCCCATACCATGAAATTTGTTCTCTTTCTATTTCACTCTCAAAGTAAGAGGAAGTTTGTGGCCACATCCATGGCCCCCAAAAAGGGTTCCTCCATGCAGTAGAAGCAAGTGGATAATGACATGGAAGAGAACAAGGACATCTTCTCCTCACCCACAGGGCTACCTTTACACATTCGGGTCAAACATTCTATCGATCTAACACCCGAAGCACCTCTACCTAATGGACCAATCTACCACAACTCTCTTCTGGAAAATGAGGAAATCAAGCAACAGATCTAGGAGTTGCTACAAAAAGGGAACATCATACCAATTTCATCACCTTGTGGGAGCCCAATTGTACTTGTAGAGAAGAAATATGGGACCTGGAGACTCTGCATTGATTATCAGGCACTAAATAAAATCAATGTCAGGAATAGATACCCAATCCCATGGATTGATGACCTTCTTGACCAGCTCAAGAGGATAAGTACTTCAGCAATATTTATTTGAATTCTAACTATCACCAAGTCCTAATAGAGCCCACAGATGTATGGAAGACCGCCTTCAAGTCCAAGGAGAGTCTCTTCGAGTGGTTGGTCATGCCCTTTAGATTGACGAATGCCCCTGCCAGTTTTATGAGGTTGATGGATGATATATTGTAGCCTTTAACCAACTCATATGTGGTTTTGTACCTAGATGACATCCTCATCTTCAGCAAGAGATGGGGAAAGAACATGCAACATATTCGACGGGTCCTTCAAACCCTACGATGGCACAAACTTGTTATGGCCACAACCACCACCCTATTAAAACCTGCCTTGGTAGCAATTTTGAATGGGTCCCCTAAAATTTGATATTTCACCTCTCTGAACGATCTATTTTATCCCAGAGACTTTAACTCGTTGCTAAGTCAAATCTTCAATTCCTAATGGTTAAGCCCCCTTAATAAATATTTGCCACATGATTCATCTATAACCCTTTCTAGCCCTTCATTCACATCCTCCATCGGGACTTTTTCAACCGTCAAAAACCTTCTATCGCACCTTTATTTCCATTATAACTCTTTACAATGGAAATGCTTCGCAAAACATGCATAACACACCCTTTTTCGCTTATCACAATCAACATTAACACACAACGCGTACCATAAGAGAACGGACCCGACGACATTATTAACCATAATATATATATTTTCAGGTTTGGAGCCTTTTGCATATTGCAATCGGCTGGAGTCAAAGCCGAGCCATAAGGCCGATGCGATACAGCAGACCTGACATGACTATCAAGTATAATACATACATTATCGAGTATGCTTCCCCAATCGCATATCGCAATCGACAGAACCCAAGGGTTGTATATAAGGTGCGTTGTGATATATCGGACCCACCGAGAACTATGAATTCGAGTATATAGTATTTCAAGTCTGACCTTACAATCAGATGCGGGTTTTCCTGTATATTCCCATGTTTTCAATAAAGTGTTGTGGTCTGATATTTAAAAGGAAAATCCCATAAGGTGGACCCGTCGTCACTATTAAGCGTAGCATATACATATTTTGGGTCCGGAGCCCATCGCATATCACAATCGGGCTTCGCTGAAACCCAAGGTCTACTCACTCGCCATCGAAGCATTGCGATGTGATATGGCAAACCCGATGATAATTATAGGCCCAGGTGTATATCATTTGAAGTTCTTCCTTATGGTCGGCTGTGGGTTTTCCCGTGTTTTCCTGTGTATTGTGATAAAAGTATTGAGGTCGGGGTTTTCAAAGGAAAGGCTTATATGGTAGACCCGATGGGATTATTAACCGTGACACATATATATTTCGAGTCTGCCTCCCCCAATCGCAAATCGGAGTTGGCAAAGTCCAACGCTTATACATAAGGTGTGATACCATATGGCAGACCCGGTGATAATTATACGCCTGGGTGCATAATATTTGAAGTCCGGCCTTGTGATACAGCCGCGGGTTTTCCCGTGTTTTCCCATATATTTCGCCAAAATAGGTGTGGTCTGGGTTTTCGAAGGAAAATCCCATAAAGTGAATAGGTCTGCCCTTGAAGCGTTGTTAAGGCAATCTTGGAGTAAAATGAATATTAGGGGCAACGATAATACGTGTCACAGCAAGGCCCAGTGGTTTGATAATTATAGTTCCTCTACATACAATATTAAATAGAAATTGTGGCTGAATGCAAGGTTTGTTTATGATCATGTTACGTTGTTTCATAATCATAAAACTAATGTTAATTATCTATGCAAGCGAGGAGTAAAAAAAAAATGCATGAGCAGATCCAGAGAGTCCATATATGTGGATGTGTTCCATTTAAAGATGTAGCCTTAGGGGTTCTTGGTCGGGTTTCCACGAGTTGCCTGTGTATTCCGAAAGCGAAATTATCCCAGGTTTTATCATGAAGAGATGACACATAGTCATCCTCTTCTAATCAACATCTATTCATTTCCCTAGGAAATGAAGTGCTCCAGCAGATATGCCTTCTACGTGTCAGTAGTGACACCGACTGTTCTATGTTTGTGTATTCTGATTTGTATATTGAAAATAATAGGGGGAAGGCAAAAGGTTAAGGGAAGACTGAGAGTCATTTCCAGCTGCATAAGTATTACCTTCAAATAGGAGAGGACGAATTTTTTTTGGGCAGAACAGCTTTTGATTTATTATGAATAAAGCAAACTATTTGGGTCTAAAAGAAACCTTTTGTTTCAGATCTATTTTCTTCCTCTTTTATATGTTTGGAATCAGCGTGTTGTTGTTGGCATAAAGATAAATGTGTTTTTCTTTGTGCATTGATAACATACAGTTCATGGATATTTCTGGTTATTCGAATATAATTTAATAGCATGCTTAACTCATGAAAGGTTGTTGATTCGAAACTTTGTGAAACATCAGTTGCAAGTGTTATTTGTATAGAAAGGAACATGTATTCATGTATAAGTAATTGGATTGCAATTAGGATTCAATACAACCTTGTTCTCATGTGAACCAGTAATTGCTTCATTTTGACTTGGAATCTATATATGATGTTTAACCTCTTTTTGTTATGCTCCTGTAGGATAGATTAGGATAGTTAGGACTAGCTTAAGTAGAGAGAAGTAGTGTAGATAGGATTTGATACATATAGGTGTTGGCTTATATGGGCCTGACCCAGGTTCAAAAGAATTATTTAGCCAAACAAATCCCACAGCTACCGGCCCTTTCGGCAATAGCCTGCAGAGCATGGACTGAGGTCTCACCCGAGGTAGCAGGGGAGGGTGCTGGAACCAGGTTTCCGCACCCTTGGGATGTCTAGATGTGGTCTTGAGGTTTCACTCATTGTTCTGCAATCTTACGTTGCTCTGCTTCCACGCAGATCCGGACCCAGACTCTTTCTTAAGATTAATTACTTAATGATGTATTATGAATTAGATCTACTTAGAAGGGTCTTTAAGCAAACATTTATCAGAATTAACCAGTTCGCGCACTTGGAATAGACACAGATTCACATATATTCATAAACATAAGCATATGCGCATAGATTCAAACAGTTATATTAACCATACAATAGCCAGATCTGCGATAATACAGATTTAACACAGAATTTTAGAAGCAACTTACCTTTATTGACTTTCTTCACCACTACATCCAGATCCGCCCTACGCACTCAGCTGCAGGGGTCCACGCACATAGCTACAGACTCTTCCAGACACTTCAAGACTTTTCTCCTCAAAAACCCATTACATTTCAGATCCAAAATCATACCACAAACTAGCTACCTCTACCCATAGAGCCTCGCTCTATTTATACCTTTCCATGGACTGTGATCCATGGGTGGGCTGACTCACTTACATTTCTTTACATTATTTTTGGGCAGACTACCCTTTGTCTCAACTTATTACAACCTGTGCTCCACGCATCCCACGGATTCTTTACCTTATCTTTACCCAAAATTTCGGGCTTTGTGCCCCATGACCGTTGCGCAGGACTTCTGCTACCCAACAATCCCCCAACACCATCATCGTGATTCTTCCCGAGTCACTCGGCTAGTGCAGGAATCTTCGCGCAGAGGTTGGTCAACAACTTCTGCATATAGCCTGTCCCTGCAATAAATTCGGCTGCGAGACACTGTACCTTCTCCAAGTGAGCCGTTGATGCTATATTTCATTCCCAACTACGTTCTTCACCTGCAACTGCGGCTAGGACAGCGCCTGCTGGCAACGGTATGGTGTGTGGCGTGTGCATGCTAACCATCTACTTGGTGGTGGTTGTATCTTTTGTTGGCTGTCGGGTGACCCTGCCCGAGGGTCACTCTTGTAATGCGTGCAATTGCACGAGGATCTCCCCCAACATAGATGTATGTTTGATGATTAGTTCGGTCAACGTGTTGGTGGGAACATTGCTCGCTGGCTGGCTGCTGTCCATGAATTCTTTTTCCAGAGCCTTCATTGTTTTGGACTTTTTCGGGCGGCCGGTGATTCCTTGGCGTGTGACCGCTTGACGGGGTCCAGCGTCTCCGTTTCCTGTCGCGGGTCCTGTTCCTAGTCCATTTGTTGATCTACCTGGTTCTCTTCTATTTCTAGGCTCTTGGTAGCCTCCTGCTGCGAAGCGGCCTATTGTTCCTGAAGTGTCTTTTCTGCCAATTGAGTGAGTCGTTGCTGGTGTTCTTCTGTTGTTGTGCTACCAACTTGTCGAGAACGACCTTGTCTGGGCTGCGCCATTCTAGATGCCATGCTGCCAATGCCGCGTAAATGGAATCATCTGTTGCAATGAATGGAAGTGTGACCCATGATTGATTTGGATCCTTTTGCACGCGGATACACAAGTGATGCATGTCTGCTTTGAACTCAGTCATGCTTTGAAAATTATTGTAGATCGTGGGGGACATGCGTGGTCTTCAAGCAATCCATGTCTGTATATTCCCTTCCATGGAGATCCAAAATGCCTGAATCGTAGAAACCCTTGTTGCGTCCTTTGTAGCCTAGAGCGAAATATACCGCACTGCTTCAGGTAGGCTATCTTCAATGCTGGGAAACTGACTCTCCTGCAGCAATTCGCTTGTAACCAGAAGGATTGATAAAAGAAACCATGTGTAATGAAATGTCTTACCTTTGTCCTGTGCTTCTTAACAATTGGTTAGAAATTTGTCCCATAAAAATTTTTGCCAACTGAATTAAACCCCTTCGGTGCACTGTCCCACCAATGCAATGACGGGGGCTGGCAATTCATCTGCACGACACTTCCTCATGAGTTTTCCAGCTAATAGCTGAGTGGCAACTCGTACCCCATGGTTGTTGATGCTTGCGATGACATACCCCACTTTCCTTTTTCCAGCTGGTATTTCGCCTTCACTGCTTCGGCGAGGCCTCCCTCGCTACTTGTTCCTGCTATGTATGTGGGGCTATTCCCTTTAAGGGGTAGGTGTGTAATTCGGTGGATTAATTGGGCTGTGATCAGGATCGACTCCTCCAACCAGAGATATCCATCATGTACGAGACAGAACAGCTGTCGGATCACAAATATGGTGATGGTCGTGCGATGATAGTGAGGTATCCACCTGAGATTCAATAGTCCTGCCTTCTCCACACCTAGTAACCAATTTTGCAACAATAGCTTGTCTTCGGCCAGCTCGGGGAACTTGTTGTTGTCTGCAATATCCCAATCTTCAAACTTGAGGCTTGGAACACACCCTAGGTAACCCTTTGAACCTTATGTCATCCAGAAGAAGTGGGTTGTGGAGCGTAGTCTTTGCAGTGTCCATGTCCTTGGGTATCTTGGTCATCCCGGTACACGGATAACTATACGAAGGTAGTGACGGAAGTTGGAACGCAGCATCTTCTTCCTCAACCTGTGCGTCGATCTGATCAATCAAGGCTTGCATATCGTTGTCGTCCTCAGCAGGTTTGGTGGTGACTTCTTTGCCTTTGTTAACTGCTGACCGTTTGTTGAATCTCGGTGAGGCCCATACTACTCCTACCGTCTGCTTGTTCTTCCTGGGTCGTGGTGTGAGTGGAGATTTAGGAACTTTGAGAACCTAAGTCACATCCTCGAGCTCTTCCTGATTCTATTGCATTTCCTCTGCGAATCGTGCGCAGGTTCTAGCCATGGTACTCATGGGGTGCCTGGTAGCCGAGTATGCGCTACTCTTTGTTGCTTCGGAGTGCCAATATTCCAGTACCAGCCACAACTTCTGAGCTTTGAAAAAATTCCTTCCCCCCTTTTCCAGTTTATTAGTGGCATGGAGTCGGCAGATCTTTGCATATCTAGTCCAGACCTCTCGCCTTAATGTCCCGCCACCTGCTCCTCTTTAACGTAACGTGTCCTTGTCAAGACTAATGTTGCTAATGGTCTTTTTTTTACTTTTCCCCCCGGGAGCGCAATCCTTCGGGTGCAGCTACGATCTTGTGTGTTGTTTTACTTAGTAAAGAATCCTTTTGTCGTGTTGGCTTTCCGCATACTTGTTTATATTCCCACACCTTCTTTCAACTGCTTGGGGCACTAAGGCTGTAGTTTCTACTGCTAGTCAGGTGCTCGCACCTTTGGTGCGAGTTCTCAACTTCCCTGCTAGACCGAGCTACGAGCACCTCTCGAGTGTCTAGGTAGCCAATTTGTCAGCAAGTGTGTTCTTCCATAAGTGCAGGCATAGCCATGATAGCAGGGTCACAGCTCGTTCCTATGCTACGTTGCTGGATCCATCCCGTCTTAGTGCACTTTGCTTCCTTATCCGTACCCTGAGTTTATTGATGTTGCGGGGCCTGCGGCTACCTTGTCTTTTTTGAGCTCCCTTCTTTTGTCTATTACAAGCCCAGTGAACCTGTGGTATCCGCAACTTCCCTGATTTCCTGTTACCCTTAGCGCTGGCTGCTGGTGAACCAGTTTGTTGGAGTGGCTCTGGGCTACTACTTTTAAGATGGTTGCGTGTCTACATCTCATAACTCTGCAGCCTATGTTGGCAAGGCATGCTTACCTCATTTCGTTCTCCCATCTGTGCGCACACCTGCCTCCGACAGCCGCATCCTTTCCTTCACATATTTGGAGCTGCACCTTTCCTGAAGCCACAGTTGCGCATGATGCTTTCGCAGATACTTATGGCTACTCCTTTGCCCCTATTGTCACCATCCAATTAAAATTTAGGGTGGTTACTTCATGCAGTCGTTTCTACCATCGTTCAATTTCTTCATCTGAGTCTGATGTGCAAGAACTGTCACGGTCCCATGAGAGCCTATCGTCAGCTGTTGGATTTACCTTGTCCTGATCTTGCGCTTTAATCTGGTAGATACAGTCCAATTCACCATCACTGTCTTCGTCGCGCACTGGCTTAGTATAGCGTGCCCCTTCAGCTGGATCCAAGGGAACCACTAGGCGGAGAGATTTCTTTTCGAATATCATTTTTCGTTTCTTAAGGTTGATGACTCCATTCATATCCATTGTCCAATCTATCCCTAGCAATGCAGGATAGGGGTTACTATCATCCACAATTTCTATGACCTCGAAATCGGTTTGCATGCTAACGCCATCAATGTCTACTGTAACCCCATTCAGTCTTCCCATGGGTAGAATATTTTGTTGGTTAGCCATCTGTAACTGAATCGGAGACCATTGTAGTGTGGGCCTACCCATGCACTCCCAAGTCTATTTTGGTAGGACATTTGCGTCGGACCACAAATCTAAAACGACCTATTCCATCTCATAGTCTCTAATCTGAACAGTCAGTCACATTTCCTACCCCATGTGCAAAGCATGTTTGCCTAACTTCCGGACCATTCGCAGTTCGTCCGCTGCCACGCATCAACCAATCAATTCTTGCAGACCCTTTACCGCTTGAGCATCCCTGAGTAATTTCATGTAGGTTTCCAAGAAGGTGTTTAGCATAGAATTATCCTTCTCTAATTCGAATTGATCCTTACTGTTTGAAGTAGAAGCTTCCACGAAGTCCTTCTTGGCTTCCATAAAGGTTTCCTTCGCACGCTCCAAGTCAAATTCTGGTTGTTTCTCGGGGGCCTTACAGACCCATGTATCCACCTCTGGTTGCTTCCCCTTATCGTCTACGGTAGTGGCCACTTCTGAGCATCATATTTACGTTGGGATCTTCCGCGCGAGGTTCAGCCTTCATCATTTAGATGTTCTGATTAGGGTTAGTCGAAGCATCCCCTTTTCCTGCATCTGAGCAATCAGCGTGGGGCAATCGACTGCTTCGTGGTCAAATTGGTAATAGTAGGGGCAACAGGCTTTGGTCAGGTTTGTGCAATCACGTGTGTAATGCCCCGGTCCTCCACAATTATAGCAAATTAATTGTCCTCGTCCCCATCCAAGTCCCATTCCCCCGTGGCCCCATCCGCATCCTTGGTATCCTCCTCGTGCAAGCGGTGCGGTGGGATCCTGCCTACGCGCCTCCATCTGCATCCTATAAGCAGGTGTCTGATCCATCAACATCTCATAACTTCGAAAATTTCTTTCATCGTGGCCCATCGTCTTGCAGAAGTTACAAAATAATTGTTGAGGGGCAGGTTGTCTTAAGTTCGGCAATAGGTGACAATTGTCCATGGCATGCTTTCCTCCCACCTAACAAATTGCACACCAAAATGCGAGTGTCATGCTTGGTCCAACTTGTACCTCTGGTCGCAACGGTATTGGTCCCCCTCCTGCTACATAGTTCACGAAGATTGGACAGTGGTCCTTATCGTGGCACTGTCACTTACATTTGATACACCATACCTCTTCCCGTACTTCTACCCGAGGCACCTGCCCTTGTTTCAAGCTTCGCATTTCCAAACATAGGTTTTGTATTTGCGCTTGGATTTGTTGTACTCCCAACCCTGGATCATGTATTGGGGTTTCGTGCAGCCGCATTGCTGCCTCCAGCGCTTCAGCTTGGGTTGAGATATTTTGTTGCGATAGAGCCGACCTCAGATATGGCGTTAATGATGTGACAAACCAAGAGCGGTGTTGTGCATCTGACAGTGTCATGTTGGCCTCACGGATGGTGCTTTTCAACCTCTGATCCAAATCCTACAGGGTTTCACCAGGCGACATTGCAATTTCCTTGAACCCAATAACCGACTGTGCTTCTAACTTTGGTCACCCAAATTCCTTGTTTAGCGCCTCTTGGACTACTGTTATTCCTTCATTTGGATGATCACTTGAGTATTTCATGTACCAGGTCAATGCGTGGTCCTACAGCGCACTAACTAAGGTAGCCTTCTTGATGTTATCATCTGTGATGCCTTGAGCCTCCCACACAGACTTTATCACAAACCAGAACTGGTCTGGTTCTTCATTTCCTACACCCTTAAATATCGGCAGCTTTACTACGCTCACCATCCCAACTTTTGGTGGTGGTGGGGTCGAAGATGGGGTTGGTGTTGGTGTTGATGGATTTGATGTAGGTGAAGTGGGTGGTGGCGTGGATGGAGGTGGTATCATAGGGAAGCACTCCTTGATCAACCAAACTGCACTTCTTGGTGAGAACCTCACGATATCCTCCTCGCTTTCCCGTGAAATAGAAATCAAAGGACTGTTCTCTACCCCTCCTATTCCGCGGTAACCTCTTCCACTCCGCGTTATTCCAGACATCAATAAACGCGCATAATTTGTTTTTCACACAACAGCATCTTAATCCAAGTATTCAATGATTTGATAAACTTACCCCGCGGTCCTTGGAGAAATCGACTTTCTGCTTCATTATAACTCACAGTTGTATCTAGTGCGAACTAAGTGATAAATCCTCCTATTACTCAAGCCAACCAATGATCTACTACGCGTGCAATTTTATCTTTGGTAGCTTCTAGCCTAATCTAATCTACACCTTCCCACATTGTCAGCTAACCTCACGATCCACTTGTACAACTCTACCGAAAATGTCACGAAGAAGACCTTGTGAATATCTGTGTATATATAGTGGTCCACCCAATCTTCCTCCGATATCCACGAGTTTCTATTTTCCTGAACTACGAATCGTGGAGCTTCAGATCCCACCACTCTTCAATCTCTCTCTTTGTAGGGTTCCATTATTCCAACATCAAACACCCCTTAGGCAGATCCTGATCTCAGTAATGGAACCATTTGTTGGCTTATATGGGTCTAACCCAGGTTTGAAAGAATTAATTAGTCAAACAAATCCCGTAGCTACTGGCCCTTTTGGCAACAGCCCGTGGAGCGTGGACTGAGGTCTCACTCGAGGTAGCAGGGGAGGATGTTAGAACCAAGTTTCCGCACCCTTTGGATGTCTAGATGTGGTCTCGAGGTTTCGCGCGTCATTCTACAGTCTTGCGCTGCTCTGCTTCCACGCAGATTCGGACCTAGACTACTTCTTAAGATTAATTACTTAATGATGTATTATGAATCAGATCTACTTAGAAGGGCCTTTAAGCAAACATTTATCAGAATTAACCATTTCGCGCACTTGGAATAGACACAGATGCACATATATTCATAGCATAAGCATATGCGCATAGATTCAAATAGTTATATTAACCATACAATAGCCAGATCCGCGATAATACAGATTTAACATAGAATTTTAGAAGCAACTTATCTTTATTCACTTTCTTCACCATTTCATCCAGATCCACCCTGCGCACTCAGTTGCAGGGGTCCACGCACACAGTTGCAAACTCTTCCAGGCCTCTGCACTCACAGCTGCAGAGCCTCTATCTACTACCCAATCCCTCGACTCAGACTTATAGATGCTTCAAGAATTTTCTCCTCAAAAACTCATTACATTTTAGATCCAAAATCATACCACAAACTAGCTACCTCCACCCATAGAGCCTTGCTCTATTCATACCTTTCCATGGACCGCGATCCATGGGCGGGCCGACTCACTTACATTTCTTTACATTATTTTTGGGTGGACTACCCTTTGACTCAACTTATTACAACATGCTCCACGCATCCCATGGTGTCTTTACCTTATCTTTACCCAAAATTTCGGGCTTTGTGCCCCATGACCGTTGCGCGGGGCTTCTTCTACCCAACAATAGGTTAGTTGTTTCTTTTGTTTATTTAATTGAAGTCTGCCTCAAGGAAGCAATCTCTCAACACCTTTAATAGTTTACGGGATCCTTCAAAACCCGTTGGAGATACCCATCCCAAATGAAAGCAAATCTAATCGAGGTCTGTGATCGGGTTAGTTCCCCTTGTTGGTATAGCGAAAATTTGCCATGTCAACAAATTGGCGCTAGAAGGAGGGCATGAACTGTCGTCCACAGCTTTTCAAGGTTTCATCTATAAATTCCATGCATGAATTCAAAAAGACTAATGTATGGATCTTAAAGGTCGAAAAGATCATTCTGCCCATTGGGAAGAGCCTCATTTCGAAGAAACAGAGATCCCTCTCAATCCCGTGTCTGGGTCACCCAAAGAAGAGAGACTGTGGGAGTATCCTGTCACTCAGAAACAACCAGTCAAAGTGCTTACTCGTGCCTACACTCACTCCCTATCTCAGCTTCCCATCTTCCATTCCTTACCTCTCACAGCTAAAAGAAAGCCAAGGATCCTTCCCATAAGTGAAGAGATATCTGCAGCCCCTTCTCTTGAAGATATTGTTCTAGACTCTTTGCAAAGTATTGACACTCTTTGGGAAGAAATTATTGAGGATTCCCCCCCCCCCCCTAAAGGTAATCCCTGGTTCAATTTTGGAAATTCTAGCAAAGAACACCTCGAAGAAACCCTCAAAGAGAACTTCCATATCCATAGTATGGCTAACGTTCCCACTCCGGGTGGGAATCAACCTCTACTTCCCCCTCCAGTTGGGAATCAACCTCCACCACCTCCTCCAGGTGGGAATCAACCTCCACCTCCTCTAGGAGCACTCCCTCCCCGGCTTGCACAGGATGTCGTAGCAGTATCTGGGTAGCAACATGCCTTACCCAAGAATACAGAAAGAATATTGCCTAAATTCGACCCTGAGCGGGGAGACACTGCTGATAACCATATTCACTCTTTCTTCCTAGCAGTGCGCATGTTAGGGGTAGCCGATGAGGATGTGGTATGTCGCCTATTCCCTTTTACTCTAATTGGTGCAGCCTCCACATGGTACTTTAGCTTGAGAATAGGATCGATCACCTCATGGGGTGCCTTTCAGCAGGCTTTTTTAGACAAGTTTGGCGATGACAAAACACCTGCGGCCTTAGTTTTAGAACTATCCCATTTAAAAATGGAAGCCAAAGAAAAGGTCAAGGATTTCAACATCCAATTCAACACTTTGTTCAATAAAATCCCAGGTAATGCTAGACCCACTGATGAGGTGCTCATGGAATTCTACAACACCGCTCTTGTTGTCCCTACTACGATGTGGGTCAAGAGAAATAACGCACAAACCCTACAAGGTGCTATCGATGAAGCAATAAAAGTCAAGAATGAAATGATCAGTCTCACAACATGTCATCATACGACCAAAGGAAAGAAAGCCTCTTAGTCATCCAAGAATAATAACGGGAGTGATAACAAAGCGGCTGAGGGCAAAGAAAGGGACACCATAGATGTGGAAGGTTTGCATCGGATCATTAAGAAACTGACAAGCACAGTCATTGATATGAAAAGGAATTCCAAAGAGAGTACTAGTGGGAATGGAGAAGATTACAACAATAGAAAACCTTTCAAACATTTCTATCGTAAGAAGACAGAAGGTGGTCATGGTCAACTTGCGTTGCGTGCTCCACCCAATGAAGGGAAAGAGCTGGCTCTTATCGGATCGCTCCTTAACAAAGAAGAACCTATAGTGGAGCTGGAGCCAGAACAAGAAAATGAGGAAGAATACCAAGTAGAAGAGCCCTTGGATGAAGAATCTCTAATCAATGTACTGTGGGATTTCTATACAAATGAGAATGATGACGATGAAGGAGATAGTACAGCAGAAATACACACTAATCAAATCCACACACGAAGTAAAGGGCCACTTGTGGGTGTGATGAAGCCTGTAGACCAGATAAAGAAATATGTTCGCCCTTTGAAGGCATCTGTTCCCAAAAATCTTGTCGAGAAGGGTAGACCTAGTGGTGAGTCCAAGAATACTCTAGTTGCAAACTATACAAAGAAAAAGAATACATCTCTGACTGCAACAAAGGCGACTCAAAATGGTAAACTCCCACCTAAGAATGGAAAAATCGGTATGTTTACTCTGCCCTACCTTATTTATAACATTGATTACAACATTGTGGATGATCTTAAGAAATCTAGGGCTAATATCACATACTTTGATTTGCTAAAATTAACGCAACAAAGAGATTTGCTCTTGAAAGCTATGAATGAGCAGAACTACAAAACTCCCACCATCATGAGTAGCCAAACCAAGAAGTCGGTGTCTAGACCTGTTAGTACCCCTAATACAACCCAAATACCATCGCCTATGGAAGCCACTCTGTCTAAAATTAATCGAAACCCCCAAGATGTCAGTGCAGCCATGATAGGGAGAAAATCAAAATCCATGACTCCACCTTTCCTTACCACATTTGAAATCCTCAACATGAATGTACACAATTGCTTGGTAGATTTTGATGCCTCATCCACTGTGATGCCTTACGTTGTTTCTAAAAGACTACATGCGATACCCGAGAAAAATGGGACTCGAATTATGCAATTGGATAGGACAAATGTGAAAGTAATTGGGGAATTGAAAGGTGTGTTGATTTGGATGGCTGCTAAACCACAATACACACAAGTCATTGATATAGTGGTAGTCGATATATCTGAGGCTTATGGAATGCTGCTTAGTAGGGACTGGTCAGCAAAACTGAATGGATATTTCTCAACTGATTGATCCCATCTCTTGCTGCCTCAGAAGTGGAAGGGTGATATGCTGAGAGTTGATCGTGAAAGATACATGAAGTATGTGGTGACAGAATTAAACAACCCCAATGAACTTGTAATTTTTACCAACTCTATCCTTGGGAATTATAGTTTCAATTTTTATGCCACGGAAACCTGTTTTGGAGAATTCTGTGTAGAGGAAATTGAAAAAACTGCAACAAACACACAGTTGGAAGCTCGTCCCTACAATCCAACTGATGAATTATCTTGTATTATAGTAGATGATAGGACTAATTTCGTAGAAAGTAGTTCAATTGATGTAACATTAGATTCTATATTTTGGACACTCTATTTTGTCTTGAAGGTGCAGGTGCTTGGAGCATTCTCATTGACCCGCAAGGGAACCAACATCTGATGGCCAGCCAGTTGGAGTTCGCATGCACCAACAACATGGTAGAATATGAAGGCTTGCTGTAGGGCCTGAAGAAAGCCATTGATATGAAGGTAAAAAATCTTAAGTTTTTTGGTGACTCAGATAATTGTGGACCAGGTAAGGAAGAGGATACACTGCAATTCGCCACACCTGTTAAGATACCAACATGAGGTATGGAACTTAATTGACAGTTTTGATCCTTTTAATATCACATACATGCCTCGAGGACAAAACCAAGATGCCGATCTGATGGCTGGTATGGTTGCAAAACTTTTGCCTAATTTTAGATTAAAGAAGAATAAATGTTATGTTGAATTGATTTTCAGACCATCCATGCCTGATAACATCTCAATTTGGCAAGTGTTCGAAGATGACGAGCAAATCTTAGATTTCTTACACTGCGAGAAGACATTCAAGAATGCAGTCATTGATGAAAAATAGCATGACGGGCTTATGAATGAGAGGGAAGATGAGGAAAAAGATCAGTCCAATATAATTCCCAAGTCAGTTGTCAAGATGGAGCGCTTGTATGACCTTATGATAAATTCAAAAAGCCAACTAATTGCAAAACACATAGCCCATCCATGAAGTATGAATCGATCAACCTTGGAACCAAAGAAGTCCCAGAAACTGTTAATTTGGGCTTTGGGTGCTCTCCACAAGAAAAGGTTGCATTTGTAAGGCTATTTAAAGAATACAAGGACGTCTTTGCATGGACATATGGAGACCTAAAACCTTTGATACCAGCATTATGTAGCATGTAATTCCTTTGGAAAAGGAGGCTAAGACCTACCAACAAAAGCTTCGTAAGATGCATCCAAGCCTAGAACCATTGGTGAAGAAAGAATTAAACAAAATGTTGGATGCTAAAATCATCTTTCCAGTCACACACACCCGCTGGGTAGCCAATCTCGTGCCAGTAAGAAATAAAAATGGAGACATCAGGTTGTGTATCGATTTCAGAAACCTGAACAAAGCATCACAAAAGGATAACTATCATGTCCCTTCTATGGAACACATTTTTCAGTGCGTTTCTAGGTCTGAAATGTTGTCCCTATTAGACGGGTTTTCAGGATATAATCAAGTGCTAGTATCTAATGGGGATCATTGTAAGACAACATTCAACACTAAATGGGGCACTTATGCATATCGTAAAATGCCTTTTGGACTTATTAATGTGGGCGCCACATTTTAGAGAGCTATGGACATAGCTTTCCGAGGGTTGATTAACAGATCAGTATTGGTTTACATGGATGACATCACTGTGTATTCATATCACAAAAGGGATCATATTTATCACCTGAAACAGATTTTTGAAAGATGCCAAAGACACGGATTAGAGTTGAATCCCAAGAAGAGCGCCTTCGCAGTTACAGAAGGGAAACTACTAGGTCATATCCTCTCAAAAGAAGGGATTGTTATTGATCCTGAAAGAATAGAGACCATCATGAGAATACAAGCCCCTGCAAATAAAAGGGCAATGCAATATTTCTTCGGGAAGATCAATTTCGTTAGGAAATTTGTCTCAGGTTTCGTAGAAATAGTGTGTCCCATGTAGCGAATAATGAAGAAAGACGTTGTGTATAGGTGGAGAGATGAAGTTAAGAAATCATTTTAGCGAATTAAGGAGGCCATCGTAGAAGCTCCTGCGTTGGTCAGCCCCAATTGTGACAAGGAATTCTTCTTGTACACTTTTGTGTCTGATGTTTCATATGCAGCAATTCTCACTCAAAAAATTTATGATGGCAACGAAGTCCCTATTTCTTATATGAGCTCTAATATTCAAGGAGCAGAACTGAACTACCCAGATGTGGAGAAACAAGGCTTTGCAGTTTTTAAAGCCATAAAACGTTTGCACCCTTATTTATTAAAGGACAGGACTAAAGTCAGCATTCCCCATCCTGTTGTAAGAACCCTCCTCATCCAGAAAGAAATGGTTGAATGGAGAGGAAATTGGATAACCGCACTTCAAGAATTCGACCTCGAGATTAAGCCGGCAAAGATAGTTCGAGGGCAAGGATTGTGTAGGTGAGTAGTAGAAGCCTTGGAGGATAAAGAAGGGGCATCTGAAGAAATATAAGCACAGAGCGTGCAAAATGCACAAGTAGAATTCAGGGAGGAGCCCCTATGGATTAATGAGACGCTGATGTGTGAGCGCAAAACGTCGAAAGCCCTTTTGGATCCTGAGTCGTGGTATTACGACAAACACTTTTATCTCACATGGGGAGCATGCCCTGAACACATGGATGCATCATAAAGGAGAGCACTCCAGTTGAAGTCTAATCAGTATCACTTGGCCAATGACACATTATACAAAAAAAATTATGATGGAATCTGGCGGAGATGTTTGGAAAAGGGTGATGTTGGTCATATCTTGAAAGAAATGCACGACGGCCCAGCAGGTGGTCACTACAACGGAGAGACCACTACTCACAAAATAATAAGAGCTGGATATTATTAGCCCACAGTGTTTAGAGACTCGCATGCCTACGCTCGCAAATGCAAGGTATGTCAAACCGCCGCAGGATGAGAAAGAAAGCCAGTTGTTCCCCTCGGGCCCGTTATGATTTATCGTGTGTTCCAGCAATGGGGCCTAGATGTCATAGGAGAGAGCACTCCAAACTCTTCGCAATAGCATAAGTATATACTCATGGCGACCGACTACTTCACCAGATGGACCGAAGCCATCCCGCTTCGGAAGGTAAATGAAGATGAGGTAGTATCATTTGTTGAGAAATTCATTATCAACAGGTTTGGCATCCTTGACGCTCTCATATTTGACAATGCTTCTTACTTTTCATCACTGAAATTGACTGAATTTGCTATTGATAAATCAAGTAACATAAGGTATGCATCAAACTATTACCCCCGGGGAAATGGAGTTGCAGAGTCCTCAAATAAAAACCTCATTCACATAATTCGTAAATCTGTCGCCGACAACCAGAGGAATTGGCCCAACGCTCTAACAAACACCCTTTGGGCCGATAGGGTCACCCCAAAAGTGGCCTTAGGAAATTCCCCATACTTCCTTGTCTATGGACAAGAAGCAATCTTGCCTCTCAACATTACCCTTCCCTCTTTACAGCTCTCCCAAGCCTCAAGAGGGACCCCTTCAGCCTTAATTCAAGAAAGGATCAACCAATTAGTGAGGTTGGAGGAATTAAGAGATAAAGCCAGAAATAAGTTCAGAAAACACCAAATGATTGTGAAGATATGGTTTGATCGCCATCTGGCAGGAGATAAAGATTACAAAGTAGGAGAACTAGTCCTGAAATGGGACAAGTTGAATGAGCCAAAAGGTAAACACACGAAATTCCAACACTTATGGCTGGGTCCATTCCAAGTTGAGGAAAAAAATAGTCAGGGAACTTACAGATTGAAAACTTTACAGGGAGAAACCAAAAAACTCCTTGTTAATGGCCAACATCTTAAGAGATACTTCTAGTAGCCACCACATGGTGGTTACCTCCTGAGTAGGTTAGGATTCATTTTATTTTGTTGTTAGCTTAGTTATATTGTCGTCCCTTCCGTTTTGTTGTTTTCGCAAAGTTTATTTTCCTTTTGTTTTCAATTTTATTCCTTTTCAGCTGATTGATTTCGGTCCTCCAATCTCGTTTTCACCTTTTCAAATCTCTTCAGATTTCCCTCATTCACTACCTTTATCTTTTTCCTCCCTCGTTAACCTATTGATGAGCCTGCTGATCCTAAATCTATCGTTACCTTGCAAATCAAACAAACTTTCAATGAGCCCATGAGAACTGGAAAATCAGTGGTGGAATTCAAACGGAAGCCACTCATTAGCATCTGTTGGGAGCTAGGTAAGATCTATTGATAACCTAGATACCTGGAGCATGTAGGGGCATCTTTATAAAATGAAAAAATCTGTAACAATAGCTGGACTGGCATGGCGGAACGCTGCATTTTTTAAATCCCACTCAGACCTAGCCTATACTTTCTTGTAAGTTTTGTAGTCATTCTCCATTGGTCCCATCCACCACACTAATTTTTCCAATACCTGTCATCTACAAGTAAACCTCTTTTCATGGGCTAAACTCACTGTCATATACCCTGTGGCAAATCCAATTGTGCTCTAGTCCTTATGCCTAAAACTGGAAGGACTTATTTAAAAGAAAATGAAATGTCAAGTCCTTGTGCTAATCTGGAAGGACAGATTGTTTGGGAAGCCGGTTAGAGTAGGCACTGTTGCTGGGCTCAGAGTGCCGATTGACACAGCAAGCCCAACCTTGCTTAAGTGGTTTAAAAATATGGCATGATCCATGACTCGGCCCCATTCAATGCTATGAAAATGTAGCACCGAAATTCTTATATAAAGTGCAGATCAACATATCTACATCAAGTTTGATGAGCGATAAAGAACTGAGGTACACACCTAAACAGATATTGACAGACTAGTGATGGCCTCGAAAGGACTTTTGAAATTAGAAAACAGGTAAAGGAGGGTCAATAAATCCCATAATACTACCATTGGAGAATGCTTGTCAAAGCCCTATCAGCAAGTAGAAGCTATTTGTCTTTATCCCACCTGAAGCAATTAATGTTGAAGTGGAACCCATGCCTATCCATCTCTACAGTTTGCATTTCAAGTTTATCTTAACACCCTGATGTCCTATTGATCCAAGGTTTATTTGGAAACAAAGATAACTGGTTCGCCCAACGGTTCGCCATTTGTTGTGGCCACAACCACCACCCTATTAAAACCTGCCTTGGTAGAAATTTTGAAAGGGTCCCCTAAAAGTTGATCTTTCACCTCTCTGAATGATCTGTTTTATCCCAGAGACTTTAACTTGTTGCCGAGTCAAATCTTCAATTCCTAATGGTTAAGGCCCCCTTAATAAATATCTGTCGCATGATTCATCTATAACCCTTTCTAGCCCTTCATTCATATCCTCCATCGGGACTTTTTCAACCCTCAAAAACCTTCTATCGCACCTTTATTTCCATTATAACTGTTTACAATGCAAATGCTTCGCAAAACATGCATAACACACCCTCTTTCGCTTATCGCAATCAACATTAACACACAACGCGTACCATAAGGCACCTGACCCAATGGCATTATTAACCATAATATATATATTTTCGAGTCTGGAGCCTTTTGCATATCGCAATCGGCAAGATTCAAAGTTGAGCCATAAGGTCGATGCGATACAGTGGACCTGACAGGACTATCAAGTATAATACATACATTATCGAGTCGGCTTCCCCAATCATATATCGCAATCAACGGAACCCAAGGGTTATATATAAGGTGTGCTGTGATATATCGGACCCGCCGACAACTATGAATTCGGGTATATAGTATTTCAAGTCCAGCCTTACAGTCGGATGTGGGTTTTCCCCTGTATTCCCATATTTTTGATAAAGTGTTGTGGTCTAGTATTTAAAAGGAAAATCCCATAAGGCAGACCCACCGGGACTATTAAGCACAGCATAAACATATTTTGGGTTCGAAGCCCATCGCATATCGCAATCGAGCTTTGATGAAACCCAAGGTCCACTCACTCACCATCGAGTTTTGATGGTTGGCCACGAGTTTTCCTGTGTTTTCCTGTGTATTGCGATAAAAGTATTGAGGTCGGGGTTTTCAAAGGAAAGGCTTATATGGCAGACCAAATGGGATTACTAGTCGCAACACATATATATTTCGAGTCCACCTCCCCCAATCGCAAATCACAGTCAGCAAAGTCCAGTGCTTATACATAAGGTGTGATACCATATGACGAACCCGGCAATAATTATACGTCCGAGTGCATAATATTTGAAGTCCGACCTTATGGTCCGACCGCGGGTTTTCCCGTGTTTTCCCATATATTTCGCCAAAATAGGTGTGGTCCGAGTTTTCGAAGGAAAATCCCGTAAAGTGAATAGGTCTACCCTTGAATTGTTGTTAAGGAAATCCTGGAGTAAAATGAATATTAGGGGCAACGAGAATACGTGTCACAGCAAGGCCCAATGGTTTGATAATTATAGTTGCTCTGCATGCAAGATTAAATAGAAATTGTGGTTGAATGCAAGGTTTGTTTGTGATCATGTTGTTCTGTGTCATAATCATAAAACTAATGTTAATTATCTCTGCAAGTGAGTAGTAAAAAAAAAACGCATGAGCAGATCTGGAGAGTCCATATATGCAGATGTGTTCCATTTAAAGATCCAACCTTAGGCATTCTCGGTCGGGTTTCCATGCATTGCCTGTGTATTCTGAAAGCGAAATTGTCCAGGTTTCATCATGAAGAGAAGACACATAGTCATCATCTTCTAATCAACATCTATTCATTTCCCCAGGAAATGAAGCGCTCCAGCAGATATGCCTTCTACATGTCAGCAGTGACACCGATTGTTCTATGTCTGTGTATTATGATCTGTATATTGAAAAGAACAGGGGGAAGGTGAAAGGTTAAAGGAAGACTGGGAGTCATTTCTAGCTACATACGTATCACCTACAGATAGGAGAGGAGGAATTTTTTTGGCAGAGCAACTTTTGATTTATTATGAATAAAGCGAACTGTTTGGGTCTAAAAGGAGCCTTTTGTTTCAGATATATTTTCTTCTTCTTTTATATGTTTGGAATCAGGGTGTTATTGTTGGCATAAAGATAAATGTGTTTTGCTTTGTGCATATCAATAACATACAGTTCATGGTTATCTCTAGTTATTCAAATATAATTCAATAGCATGCTTAACTCATGAAAGGTTGTTGATTCAAAACTTTGTTAAACATCAGTTGCAAGTGTTATTTGTATGGAAAGGAATGTGTATTCCTGTATAATTAATTGGATTGCAATTAGGATTTAATACAACCTTGTTCTCATGTGAACCAGTATTTGATTCATTTTGACTTGGAATCCATATATGATGTTTAACCTCTTTTTATTATGCTCCTTCAGGATAGATTAGGATAGTTAGGACTAGCTTAAGTAGAGAGAAGTAGTGTAGATAAGATTTGATATGTTAGAGTCAGTCTTTTCATCCCTGCGTCAGCGATCAAAATCTCTTTTGTTGCATTTCATTTTTAGGTGTCTCATTCATCCGGCTAGTTGCATTCCATTAGAAGCATTGATTTTCGGACGGATGGTTCTTGTGTTTCAAATTTCCCTCATGTTATGTAATTGTTGGTTCATGTATGATCATCAAAGTTCATCAAAATCAATTTTACAATCATTCATAGTCATGGATGGTTTCTTGGTCGGCAAAGAGTCATTTCAGTCATTAGGTCTAGGGTTTTGTTTTTTTTTAAGTGTCCAATAATGCCAGCAGACACATGAAGGAGGTTTCATAATAATTTTTCATCGCAAATCTCATCATCGCAATCTTTGATCATGACTTTTCTTCAAAACTCTGTTTTGAAGAAAAGCGTCATTTGGTTCTTTGTAATAAATTGCCATGTATATTTTCAAGGTTTTTTAGTTGTAAAAAATCTTCAGGCGCAGCTCTAGTCCTTTGCAAAGTTCCAGGCCATTCATCCCTGCAAGACAAACGAAAATCAAACCATTCAGTCCAAGAGCAACAAAGAAGCAAAATAGAGTTTCAAAGTGAAGTGTCAAAGTTTGCAACACGACAAATTGGTTTTTGAAATCAAGAGTTAAATCCTTGGCATATATATCATTTTTGTGTTCCATGAGTTCATTTGCATACTCAATACATCAAAGAGCCAAAGTGGAAACAAGGCAAACATATTTTGGGGTGAGCAAAGCAAAGTTGGAGAAAGTTTGGGTGAAAATTGCTAGGCGTGGCACACTGGTGAGGCACGGCGCACTGGGCGCAAACACGCAGTGTTATTTTACACGGGCACGACGCATATAGCCAAAGAGCCCGACAAACTTCCAAACTCACTCCAATCACCCCAAATTGCATCAATCGGTCTTGATACAAGTAGGTTGAGTCTTCAAAGCTTTTATCCATATAAGTTTGATGAGGGTTTGGTGGTGTATGTGTCATGGTGCTTGTGTAGAACAATCTAACCCTAGCTTTTAAATTACCTCCAAGAAACTTGCTGCAAGGATTTCAATTCACTGTTGTGTCACTTAGTTCACTCCTTCATCCCATTTATCCCTCAATTTCATTCCTCTTTAAGTTCCAATACCCCTTAATTTCATTAATTCCTTCTCCCAAATTCCCTTTCCCAAATTTTCAAATCCAAAACCCCTAAACCCTAATCCTATTCATAAAATCCCAAACCCTCCCATATTTCCCTAATTAAGTCTATCCCAACATTCCCAAATTTCCCACTGTTTTCCTCTCTCCTAATAGTCCCTTGTTTCACTGTTTTCCCCTTGGTGACAGAGGTCAAGCACATCACTAAAGGGCAGTCCAACACAATTTCATACACCAGCATCTATTTCTCCAAGGCAATTTGTATAGCAGCAGTTATGTCATCCGGTCATTCATCTGATTATGAAGTGGAGACCCAAAGTGGAGGAACATACACCTGGAGAAACTGCTGGACAAGATCGATAGGGACAAAGCATTGTTGAGACACAAGGCTTTCCATTACATGGCGCGGAATAAGGTTTGCAAGGCCCGAATAAGAAATTTAAAGGCAAAACTAAGGAAGGCAACCAAAAGACAAAAGAGACAAAAAGAACATGATCGACTCCGGATATTGGCCAAGGTATCCTTGGCCCATCATAGCTCTTGATAGAGAAGGTCCAACTCAAATTTCAAGAAATTTGGAGCAAATTTTGGCATTTTGAAAATTTTTGCACTAAAAACAACAGGGTTTTTCTCCCTATGCGCTGCGCCACGTGGCGCGCGCTTTTGCTAGAGAGCTATAAATCCAAAAAAAATTGCATTTTTGGATTTTTCATGATAAATTATGGTTTCTTGTTCATGGCCAAGAAATTTGGGCAAGTTTTGGGTCCTCAAAGAGGTCAAAAACACTCAAACAATGACCTCATTGCCCCTATTTTGATACACAGGAAGCAGTCTTGGGAGATTGGATATTTGGAGGGGAAAATGGACACCAAATCTAGAAATTACACTTGGGTTGGAAATTAGATAGGCAGGGCTTTCCAACGAGCTATCATGAGCTCATTTTGGACTTCAAGAAGGGTCTCAAAATCAGCTACAAAGTGGCACGACGCATAGAGAATCAGGGGCGGAGCATAGAGGATTTTGGCCTATTTTTCACCCTTCAGCTCAGAAATTCAGCCAGTTTTGACTAGTTTTGCTTTTTTATGTAATTATTGATCTACCCTAATGTAATTTGATGACCATGATGTAATATTGGCACATTTTTACTTTTTCTAGAGGATTCATTCACTAAAAAGTGAAAATTAAATGAATGAATCAGTTTCCTAGCATATAGAGGCAAGTTGTTTGATTGCCTAGATTTCAGTGCCTTGTTTAGAATTGGTTGAAACAGCTCCTAGAATGATAAGCTCGACCCCTAGAGGCATGGGAAGGAGTTATGCTTGTCTATATCATGTAATTTCTCAGTCATTTTCATGGTTGGACACAGGATTGCTTGGCACTTCATTGTACATTCATTTTCAGCTTTTGTGGCAAAGGAAAGACCAGGGTTTTGCAGCATTTGTTGGGATCCATGTGGCTCTGTGTTTTGATGATGTTTTTCTCTATTTAATTGTAAGTTCATTTATGTTTATGTGTATCATTTTCCCTTCTCTTTTCTTCTGAAGTTAAACAAATGAGTGATTAAGGTAGAATCCATTGGACCGCTATGCTCTGCCTTGAAATTTTGTTTAATTTTACATGTTTTCGTCTGTTTGAGGAGGACCCTTGAGACTCTCTTACCCTCCTTAGCTCCTCACCGGTCTGATCCATCCATTCATTCAATCTAAAGCATCAAAATGATTGCCTTTCTTGCCCCAATCAGAATTCTGCAAAAACTAGCTTCATCCCCGGACCCAAATTTGCCTTTCCCTTTTTCCAACACAAAACCCCCAAAAACTCAAATTAAATCCTTGCACTTCATACCTAGCCTAAGATTAGTTGTTAAATCAGTCATCTCAAGCCCCATCAATTATCTTTTGTTGAGATTGACCCGGACAGAGCCCTCTCCTATCCTCGTAGGGCTAGCTACGAGGCTGAGTGTGGTTTGATGTGGACCTAGAAACTTACCTTTTCAGCCTAAGGTAAATCTAGGCTCTAACGTGATACATACAGGTTAGTTGTTTCTTTTGTTGATTTAATTGAAGTCTTCCTCAAGGAAGCAATCTCTCAACACCTTTAATAGTTTACGGGATCATTTAAAACCCATTGGAGCTAGCCATCCCAAATGAAAGCAGATCTAATTGGGGTCTGTGATTGGGTTAGTTCCCCTTGTTGGTATAGCAAAAATTCGCCATGTCAACAAAACTATAAGACAACTTGGAGAAATGATCCATATGCATAGACAATGTCCAATAGCTAGGCTACATAATTGATGATCAAGGTGTGCATGTGAATCTATCTAAGATCCAATTAATTTGGGATTAGCCAACCCTAACAAATCTAGCAGAGCTTCACAGCTTCTTGGGCCTTGCCAATTTCTATCGAAGATTCTTGTGGGGTTCTCTCATATCACTTGGCCTTTGAGTCAAGTCACTAAGGGAGGAGAGAAAGAAAAAAAAAAATTGGTTTGAATCACAACAACAAAAGGTGTTCATTGAGCTAAAATATATCCTTTTCTCTACATTGATCATCACATTTCTAGAGCTACAACAACCATTTGAGATTGAGACATATGCCTTCCACTATACTATTGATGCAGTTCTCACCCAGCAAGGGCATTTGGTGGCCTATCATAATGGGACACTCTCTGATATGATTCGGAAATACCCCACATACAATAAGGAGATGTATTCCTTTGTGTAGGCTTGCTGACAATGGAAACATTGCATTCTATGGAAGGAAACAATCATCCATACAGATCAACGACCTCACTAGTTTATACAGACACATGGAAAGTTGCAGAATCATAGACATAAAAAATGGTCCACATATCTACAACAGTTCCCTTTGAACATTAAGTACAAGAAGGGAAATGCCAATAATGTTTCATATTGCCTCAATCGGCCACCAATTGTGGCATTTACCACTATTCTCAACTCTTGTGGGAACGAGACTTCTGGATTGCCGCAATTTTACAAAAATGATCCAGAATTCACCACCACGTACCAGGTGTGGATGGATGGATATAAAGTTCCATACTTCCACCTTTAGGATGCACTGTTGTGCCACCTAGGACACCTTTATGTTCCTTCAAGTAAGCATGCCAAGCTGATTTGGGAGGCACACTACAATTGGATCACATGACACATTGGAGTAGAGAAGACAATGGAAGTACTACAAAAGTTATTTTATTGGCCAAATCTCTGACCAGATGTTGGAAAACATATCAGATCCTACACTACTTATGCCATCACCAATCTAACCATTAAGAAGCAAGGCATGTACACTCCTCTACCTACTCCTAGCCGGCCCCGGGAATCCATCTCCATGGACTATATGTCTAACCTTCCTTCTTCCAAGCATGGCAATGACTGTGTATTTGTGGTCATCAACAAATTTTCTAAGATGGCCATATTGGCGCCTTGTAGGAAGAGTATCGCAAAAAAAGACACTGCCAGACTCTTCTTTGAACGAGTGTGGGTACATTTCGAGATCCCGCAGACCATTATATCATATCAAGATAGAAGGTTCCTAATCACATTCTAGTCGATCCTATGGTTATTTTTAGACACCAAGCTCACCAAGTTGACTATATTCCACCCCCAAACTGATGTCCAGATAGAGGTTGTCAATGGGATCATAGTGCACATACTACGCATGTACAACTCTAAGCATCTGTGAACATGGCATGAGAGCCTTCGTTGTGCATAACACAAAAATAGCAAAGCTATCCATATCTCTACTAGACAACACCCCTTTCAAGCGAGCCTAGGATTTCAACAATTATGTCACATTGATGTTGCAATGCCTCTTTTCACTACACAGGAAGAATTTGCACATGTTCAATCTAAATTTGATAAAGCCACCAGGTTAATTTAATGCATTCATCACATTCGTCATCAGGTTCATGAAATCTTGGATAAAGCCAATGCCAAGAACAAACAATGACATGATCAACATCGAGTGCCACATAATTTTTAGGTGGGAAACAAGTGTTTGTTGCATTTGTAGAAGGGATGACTTGCCAAAGCCCATTGAAGGCTTTAACCACTCTTATACAAGCCTTACACTGTCACCAAGGTTGTCGAAGACATTGCTTTCGAGCTCAGTATCCCCCCACTGCTTGGCTTGCACCCAACGTTCAATGTGGGCCTCCTTCGGCCATACTTTCCACCATTGTTGGACACATCAGACATTGTTGAGCAACTAACACCAATTGAGCTCAAACATATTGCATTGAAAAAGGCACAAATTATTAGATCATGGAAACATAGATTAAGAATATTCACCAACAGAGGATCCAATTATATCAAGTTGTCAAAGTCGACCAACTCCTGCACCAAGGCAAGTGCCTCACTAGGGACAAAGTTCAACAAAAATTTCCCAATCTCATGGAGGCACGCAAAGCAATGGGGACCAATGCTTCCTAAGGAGAGAGGATTCGTCCAGGTGGATATTGGTGGCCACTCGCCTATTACACTTGGATCCCCAACACTGTTTCTTTTCCATTTCCTATTTTCCAGAATAGTTTCCTATTTTGACAGGTTTCTATTTTTGCAGTTTTTCGAGTCTTGAAATTTTGGAGCCATTTTCAAGCCCTAAATGGCACTTTTTGGGGAAACAGGAACACGAGCCTACACTTTTATAGTCAAAAGTTATTTTCCTCGAATAGATATTTATAATGAGGTATCATGCATGCAAAACAGAGATTGTATGCTAAAGTTACAACCCTTGGAAGTTGACATTCAAACTAACCCCAACAAGGCCCACAAGCTTTTGCCGCTTTATCTCCTAGTGTTAGGTTTGTTTGATGTTTAGTGTTTTCCATTATTTCTTGATGATAAAAAGGCCTTCAAGCCTCAGTGTAACATAGTTAAGTAGGCATGTAGGCATCACATCTCTACTTATCAAAGATAAGTGTTAGGGAAAATTATGTGTTATAATTCCAACATTAAATTTTCAATCCGAGGTTGTAAGACTTAGAGGCACAAGCGCAGGTAACGTGGGATTAGAGCATCTAGCCTAAACTAGAGTATGAAATCAATTTATTATTTAAGTACAAAATTATTTTTTCTAATTTAATTTGTCTAATGATGAACATAAATAAATTAATTAAAGTTTCCTACGAATTAAAACAAATAACCAACTTTCTATTTAATACAATTCAAATAAAGCTTCAAGAAATTAAATGGAAATTGCTATCCAAGTAACCAATTCCAATCAAAACAATTTTAATTATATTCCAAAAACGATGTCAATCTTAATCTAAGCAATCTCAATCCAAACAAAACTAATTTCAATTCCCCGGGAAAATAAGACAAGATAAAGAGAGTTTCAAACTAAATTTTTAATCCTATCTAATTCACACATCTAATTCCGAAAGAAAAGGAAACTAGATGATAATTTAAATCAATGCCTAATTCAATGCACTTCAATTTAAAAGGGATTTAAATGAAAACTCAAATATATCCTAAAATGTATGACTTACATTAATGCATAACATTCCACCTCTACGATGTCACAAGAACTTTATTTTATTGTTAAGTGTACATGGTTTTAAATAGCAAAGACAAAATCCAAGAATCAATAGATTAAGCTCATAACACGATTATTATTTGTTTTGAAATTCATTTAAAATTGGAGAGCATAGTTTTAAGTGTTTTGCACTATAGAAATGTGATTATGGAATCATCCATGCACATCAAATATTAATTAACATTGTACTTTTGTTTGCAAAGATTTCGAGACAATATGTTCTTGCAAAATCAAAGGAAAACATAGCAGTGGTTTAAGTACAGAATACAAGGAAATATGTAATCTTATTCAGAAAACGACTTCAAAACAAAATGTAAATTTGCAAATTGTAGTAAACACACTTCTTACAATCTATGCTAATGGTGGTACTTGCTTCTAGGTGGTGGTGGGCCCTTGATACACTCGGAGCAAGTATAAGTTAAATCAATGCCTTAAAAATCACAGGAAACCATCATACTCACAGATAATTAAATGTTGAATCAAGAATGTGTATTACAGTTCAGCAAAACAAATACATCATAGTTCTTGAGCGCAACCTCTTTGTAACAAAAATTGCTTAACAGTATTCCCCAGCTCCTCCGTGCATAAAAATATACATATGTCGATTCAACTTGTGCAACACACCATACAAATTCATATCATTCAGACCCCTTGTTGTTGTTGCTTGCGTGCAACTTTATACAATTCAGTTGTTGTAACAAACCATAGAGGTGGTTATGGAAAATAAAGTAAGGAGAGGATCAAGGCTTTGGATAGTAGAAAAGTGTTGGAGTTAAACTAAATAAGAATCTTCTAGAACATACAATGAAATGGACCAATCGTGTATGTCTCACGCGGCTGACCCACAACCATTCAGATCCAAACTTGTTCAAGCCCGAAATCATTCACCGTTCAACGATTCAATACTTAAGCAAAGTATTTCGGTACTGGTTTTGTACTTAATAATTGTTTTGACCATAATTTCTTTTTGGTGATGAATTTTGAAAAATGGCATCTAGGTTACATGAATGAGGGTATTTTGACAAGATCCAGGTCTCGGGATCTTGAGATTCTTCTTAATTTGGTCACAAATTGTACATTTTCACCTACAAGAATTTATTTTGTTCTTAACATGTAGCAACTAGTTTAATTGACTTGTGGGGAATTTTGGCAAAGGAACCTGTTGAATGTGCTTGACCTTCCAACATTTAGGGGATCACCCCGATATGAAGTCCCAACTAGACCTCACACCATTTTATATGGGAGTCCCATCTGGTATGATGCCCTAGTTACCATTGTCTTAAGGATTTGCATCAACTCTTGCTTGTCATCACAGGAGAGTGGTTCACTTTGTCTTCGAGAAGTGAGGTTCATGTGCCTAGTGAGTGTAAGTGTACTTGTGTCAAAGGTTCTTTCACTGTGAGGGGAAAAGGTGAAGGTGAGTTCCAGGTTGAAAGGGATTAGTCCCAACTCAGCTAGGAACACACAACACAAAGTACATACACAACTTTTGGCGAAGCAGTCCACTCAGATGTGGCAATCACAACATACAAGGTAAGATAACACATACAGCTCTCATGCAATAGTCTGAGACGAGTGCAACGGTTGTTACAGAAAGGTTCATGTGAAAGGTATGTATGATGTCCGATAGAGCAGTTGACACGGACAGGACAACATTAAGAGCATATACAACACATTTCCATTAATAGATTATGCATTACAACAAATGAATCAGTTCAAACGTAGAACCTGTGGTTAAAGAAACATGCATTACAAGTGTTAAATATCAGGCTTACGACAAATACAATACATGTGTGAAAACGTGTTGGTCTGTTGACAACCTTATGAATTATGCAAAAGTTCCAAGACACATTGTTACACCATACATCACCAACCCTATCACCAGGGCATTGGAGCCACTACTTACTCCTCAAAGAAAATATTACAAACTCTCTTGGCTATGTGGGAGGAGCTGAGGTGAAAATTCCTTTCATGTACAAATGAGGGGGGTATTTATAGCCAAGGGTGAAACTAACCCTTGTGGTTGTTCGAATACCCTCATGATCATTTGACCTCCATGACTTTCTGACTTACATGACTCTATGTTCAATAAGTGGGTTTCTTGGACTTCCACGTTACATCACATTGATTGACAACAAGCCCATAGTGGAGATGTGGGCAACATGAATCATGAATTGACAAGACAATGTTGGTACATTCATGTTGCTGCTGGAGTGCATGTCGAGCTACAATGTTGTTAAGTGATGGATGTCTTCATGGTGAATCATAGCGTCACCTCCACATGGTGAAGTGTACGGAGTCTTCGATGGTCCTCAGTTCCCTTGACAAAGCCCTAACATGTTGTTCCTTGCTTTCATGTTGGAAGGCTTGACAGGCTCACTTATTCATGGTGCATGTTCGTCACGTTCGTCTGCTTCACATGCTTTGTTCATTTGTCCGTTGGTGAACCTATCCATTTGCATGTGCTCTGTTCATTCATCTCGTTCATCATTTTGACATGTTTGTGGGTGTACCTATATCTGCAGTCACTCATGATGAGACGACATCAAATCCAAAACCTCCTAGTCTACCATGACACATGATCATTCGGATGCGGGTGACTGGGAGAGGCAGCAGGGCTGTGATGCAGGATGATGGCTCTGGGCAACTGCTTATGAAAACTATGCAAGAGTCGTTGAGAGATGGAGACAGGCGATCTGAGTCTACAGTGACTGACTGCAAGTTCTAGCTCGGATCGAAGGCAAAATTGCACAAATTTTGGGAGGAACAGTATCGGCTTTTGGAAGGCAAGGCAGACATGCTCTATGCATTTTCTGGAATGAACAGTCAACAGGGGCTAGACAACCAAATTTGTGCATTTTTTCAGAGGAACGGTTCGGGCTGCATGAGGGGTCAGTCGGTAGGGATTGAGCAATTTTTCTAGGGAACTGTCCAGGAGACTAGCAGCCAGATCTGTGCAATTCCCAGAGGGAAATTCCAGTTGGATGTTGGGGTCACTCGCAACCAGACTTGTGCAATTCCTAGAGGGAACTTCTAGTTGGCTGTTAGGTCACTGGAAGCCATACTTGTGCAATTCCCATATGGAACTGCCAGTTGGCTGCTTAGTCACTGGTAACAGAAACTGCGCAATTCCTGGAGGGAACAGGCAGTCTGCTGGGAGCTGATGGCTGGCAAAACTACATTAAGGCTGGGAGGTCGGCCTGCTGATCATATATGTGCAATTTCTGAGCTAAGCTGACTGATGGTTAGCGGGAGGCCTGCTCATGAGCGCTGCGCAATTTCTGATATGAACAACCGGTCGACTTTCCGGGTGGCCAACATGAGTGTTGATTGAATTGCTTGTGAGCATAACAGCTTGAAAGAACTATCTTGGTGCTTCTACATTGTTATAGTTGATAGTCGATCGAGTCGAAAGTAGGTTGATGGTCCACCTGTGAGTGAGGAGTCTGGTTATCAGAACTTCAGGAAAAATTACTAAGTGTTTGAACAGCCAAAAGATGCATAGGTGATCATACAGATACACACTCACATGGCTTTATGCCGAAACGACCAAACCATCTAGATACATATGTCCAACATGACTGACCGACAGTGCAAGCGACAAGCGCGACACTCATGATTGATCATTCATGATCAATACAAAGCTTGCGCGATAGTGAGTGTGACTCTATGTGTGAGTGTGACATATGATTTCATGACGAACACATTAAACACATATGAAGCAAAGACTTTGATCATAACCAGAACACGATCGCAAGCATGACTTAGACATCAACATGTAGAGACTTGAGTGCAATAAACAAGCAATGCAGATGTCGAGACTCACACGGGTTCACGAAGTGAACCCAGGTGTGTGTAGTCATCAAGTGAAACTCTTCAAGAGAGGCTCTAAAATTGATGCAGTCTAAAATTTTGGAGGGTGGTTGTAGCCACTACAACACTTGGCGACACACTTGTAGGACTCTAGCTTCTCTATTTCGGTTCATTTCTAGCACAGGGCCTTGGTCTTTTGGGAAGTATTGAATCGTTGTGCAGGTTACTTTAGTTTCCCCATTTACCCATGGACATACATGGTTCACCCTTTTCCAACTCAGTCAAACACAATCAAAAGTTCAGCTTAGATCTTAGTGTTTTGAATCCAAGAAGGGTAGTTTAGTTCGTGAGTTGAATATTTTCAGAGTATAAGTTTTCATTGTTGGTGTTGCTCCGCTGCCAGCAGGCCTAGACATTACCCCGGTGGAGTCACGCGGGAACACACACATTGCTCCACTTCCAGCGAGCCTGGTCAGTACCCCGGTGGAGTTGCATGCTTCACCTCTCTGCGTAGGAAGCCTTTCTCTTCTTTTACCTTTGTATTTTTTTAAGAGAACTATGCATAGGCACTTATTTATCTTTGGGGCAGAAGAGGGATCCTGACTTATTGAGAGAAGAAGAGGTTGTTCCTTTAGAGAAGCATGTAAGACCTCTAACATAGGTTTGCTCATTTAGATTTATCCCCTTCTCCTTTTCTACTAATTAGATTAGCTTCAACACACATAGCAAAAAGCTGAGTACAAGCATGGGACTTCCCAGTGTGGACACAGATTCACGATTGGACCAAAGCTTCCTTATAGATGGTTCGTATTTTCTATCAGGACTTCATTGGCTGAAGGTCATAACTAAGCACAGAGAAAGTGGACACAAGATTAGCCAAGTGCTATAGTGTCACAAGTCTCTTCAAATTTCAGCCACATACTCTATGCAAAAGCCAAAACGTAGTAGTTGGCAGCACTTATTTATGGAAACAAAAATAGTAATATATCAAAGAAACAAAATTCGCGTGAACAAAAATAGTAATCATAATAAAATAAAGCAAAAGCAAACATAATAAGCAAAACAAACAAAATGAAACAACAAGCAGCAAGTAGACTATGTACAAGGCACAGGCGCAGCCCAACCTAATAAACTATTGTTTGAGGACTTGGCCCTTTGACAGGAAGATTATCAATCCTCCCATCGAGTGCTTCTAAATGATAGGTGTGTGAGTCAAGTTTCTCGTGGACTAGTGCTGGTCCATCGGGCTCTGCTACCAGAACCTAGTGGCATTCAAGAAAACCTTCAAGTAAAGACAACACTATTGTCTTAGGAACTGTGTGTAGCATGGGCTCGGATGATGGCACGGGGTAATTATTTTTACTCCAGGAAGGGTTCAAGTTTTTGAAGTCAATGCATAAGTGTATCTTCCCAGATTTCTTGTGTGGAGGATTTAAATTAGAAAACCAATTGTGATGATGAACTTCGCAAGTAATCTAAACACTTAAAATGTTAATCAATCTATTCGTTGAAAGGAGTACAAACAACATGTATGTGTTACATGTCCTTTCCTATAATGGCTTGTCTTCTCCTTTAACTAGAATCTCATGTTGGATTGCTCGCATGTAATGGGTACTCAAGTCATCATCTACTCATGCAGGCCCATCCTGGTATTGTTCGATCAAGCGGTCAACAATTGGTCGTTGCTGCAATGTGTAACTTGTACCAAGGTTAGCCATCTTCGGATCATGGTGGATCCCCAAGTTGCTATGTTTGTTCATAGTGTCGGTCTTTCGTGTGTTGAGCATGAGTGCTTCAACATCATCGTTTGTGACTCTGAACTTCAAAGAGCTTGAAATCATGCATAGTTCCACATTTTTAATGATTGAGATACACTCGGTCCTTGAGTCATCGTGCGTTCCTAATTTATCAAGACTCATGGTCCACAACTTGTCTATGCATGGACCGTTTGGTGTGCTGGTACTGTTGTTACTACCATTGTTGCTACTACTGCTACTAACATAAAAACAAACTATACAAGTTTCATTATCATTAGTTGGGCGAGGAAGGAGTCCCAACTGCTTGTCTGATGACATTGGGGTTGGCCGTGTAAGGTAACACTCCAATGTCTTTTCCAGGAAGCAGTTGCTAGACATGAGTTTAGCGAAGGTCAATGGTTCGTTCTCGCCATCAAGGGGAGTGACATTGTGTTTCATATACCTCTCGAATAACACCTGAATTTGGTTGCATTTTCCCTTGTACGGAAGCCACATGTGAGACCAGTCTATAGCAAATTATCCATCTAGCTTGCTGGACTAGTCTCCTCTAAGCAGTAGACCATATGCTTCCGGTATGTCCACAACAATTATGTTGATGCACTGGTGGACTCAACTGTCATGGGATAGTCAGATGATCACGCCTCATAGTTCACCAATGGTTGGTACTGATGTTTTATCAAGTTGCATGATTCTCGCAGATGTTTCGCTCCATCGTGCATCGATCTTCTTAGCAATGGAGAGCGACATGACGTTGGCTACCGTGCCAAAATCAACCAAACAGTTGTGGACATTGTAGTTAAAAAAATCGAATGAAAGTAGGAATGGAGGGAAACTTGAGTTTTCTTCTTCCATCTAGAGTGTCTTGAGCACAGTGAATAGTGATCTGGGAGGTATGCATGCTCCCTTGCTAGCAGAGGTTGCGTTGTCTGTTTCTGTTTGTCCCAATGCACGTAGCAGGATGTCTTGCTAGCTCTAGACTTTGGCTAACTCTAAAAAACTGATGTTCGCTCAAGTTTTCTTCATGTCATCAACTATGTTGTAATCCAGAGGTTGTAGACTCACCGAGGTGTCTGGGGTGGAATGGATGCTCGTGTTGTCTGGTGGATTGTTCTGCAACTTGTTGCTCACATATGTGTTCTTATTCGCCATTGTCTTCTCGGACTTGCTTTGTGTTTTTTTCTTTGAGGCAGCTGGTGGATCGGCCTTCTTTATCATCCATCTCACTTTATTTTGCATCTCCTCAAGTGTCGGAGGAGCCCCTTTACTCCTAATATTGTAGCGATCATTTTGCTTTTGGGGCTGCTTCTTAGTGTTCGTCTTCGAGACTACTTGCGAGCATTGACATGTGTTCACAACATGCCCAGAACTTGGTGCTTCATCCGATGCAACCTCTTTGTTATCATCAATGTCTTCCAGTTGCTCTTATATGTTGCCATCTGCATCGAGTGTATGGGTATAGACAGAGGTAACAACTCGCTTCCAATCTGAACAAGAGTTCTCGGGATGAAATTCTTCATGGAAGGAACAATAATTAGGATCATCTTATTGACCGAGTTGGAACATAAGCTTCTGCCCAGATTTGGAACTGAAATGGTTGTTGCTTGATGAGACAGTTGATGAACTGCTTGCCTATCTCTATCTAGGCGGATGACTATTCGCGAATGTGTTCGTCTTCTGTTGCTTGAGTTCAGACATTTCGGTGGTCAAGTTCTTGACAAGGTGAGTGAGGATCTCAATGTCAGTTGCTTCCTTGTCTCTGCCTTTTCTCGTCGTTGCTTGGGGCTTTCTGCTTGCATCCTTGGAGTCTTTCATTGAATTGTCATCCTTGATGACTCCAATGGAACACAAGTCTTTCTCAATAGAAATAGCCTCTTCGTAGCTTTCTAATGGTGCTCGCTTCGTAGCTTGCTTGATGAACTGCGCAATGGTGGTTAGCAGTGCAGATGTGTAATAGTCGACAATGATGGAGTCATAAGGTTTGGTGTCTTCTAAAAACTTGTTCAAGATACGTGTAAACCTCTGATTGAAATCTTTTACTTTCTCTTTTCTGTCCATCTTGAGGCTTCACAATTCTTTGAGTAGCATGGTTGGAGTCTTGTCATCAACAAACTTTTCAAGGAACATACGTTTGAAAGAAACCCAGTTCTGTATAGAGTTGGGTGGAATGTTGTGATACCAAGAAGCTGCCTGGCCATCCAAGGTACATGGAAACAATCTACATGCTACATCGTCATAATGTACCTCAAGGGTCTGCAGTTGTAGGTAGAAGTTGTCTAAATGGTCTTCTGCCTTCACGCTGTCAGCATTGAACTTGATGTTCATTCTCTCCACTCGCTTTGGCATCTTGTGCAAAACAACTGAGAGAGCCAATGGTCCCAGAGTTGTCCATTCAATATTTGGGTCAACCATCTCTTCGTCATCTTCCTCTCCTTCGGAATCTGATGGTTCTAGAACTGATTTTGTTGGTTCGTCTCCGCCTCCTATACCGGAGTTTGATCCCAAGACCACAATAGTGCCTTGTTCATATTCAAAGAAGATTGGAGGTTCCTCTCCATCTCCAATAGCTTCTTCCAAACCTTCAAGTGTAGCAAGGACTTCTTCTTCCACCGATGATACAACAACCCCTATGGGAGTGGATTTTGGCTTCTTCGATGTGTGTGGAAGATATTGTACACCTAGGATTAATCCAACTGCTTTCATGAACTCGTGAGTGATGGGACGAACAGAGCAAAGGTGTTGATATGAAATATCGTGTTCAAATCTAGGAGGTGAGGAGTAACCAATTGTTGAGTCGTGAGAGAGGGAGTGCGAGTTACTGCCTTAACCAGATGGTTGATGAGTCAGCATGAGGGGAATTTCAGCCGTGTACAACTAGCTTCCCTCCTTCTAGTGCTAGAAATGTTGACGGTGTTGGACCTTCCAACATTCAAGGGATCACCCCGGTATGAAGTCCCACCTAGACCTCACACTATTTGGTGTGGGAGTCTCATCCGGTATGATGGCCCAGTTGCCATTTTCTTAAGGATTTGCCTCAACTCTTGCTTCTCAACACAAGAGAGTGGTTCGCTTTGTCTTCGAGAAGTGACGTTCACGTGCCTGATGAGTGTAAGTGTACTTGTGTCAAAGGTTCTTTCACTGTGAGGGGAAAAGGTGAAGGTGAGTTCCAGGTTGAAAGGGATCAGTCCCAACTTGGCTAGGAACACACAACACAAAGGACATACACACCTTTTGGCGGAGCAGTCCACTCGGATGCAGCAATCACAACATACAAGGTAAGATAACATGTACAACACTCATGGATCATTCTGAGACGAGTGCAACGATTGTTACAGAAATCTTCATGTGAAAGGTCTATCTGATGTCCGACAGAGTAGTTGACATGAACGGGACAACATTAACAGCATATACAACACATTTCCATTAATAGATTATGCATTACAACAAATGAATCAGTTCAGATGTAAAAAACATGGTTAAAGCAACATGCATTACAAGTATTAAAGATCAGTCTTACAACAAATACAATACATGTGTGAAAACATGTTCGCCTATTGACAGGATTTTGAATTAAGCAAAAGTTCCAAGACACATTTTTACACCATACATCACTAACCCCATCAGTGGGGCATTGGAGCCAATACTTACTCCTCAAAGAAAAGATTACAAAATCTCTTGGCTATGTGGGAGGAGTTGAGGTGAAAAGTATTTTCATGTACAAATGAGGGGGGTATTTATAGCCAAGGGTGAAACTGACCCTTGTGACTGTTCGACTACCCTCATGATCATTTGACTTCCATGACTTTCTGACTTACATGACTCTATGTTCAACAATTGGGTCTCTTGGACTTCCACGTTACATCACATTGATTGACAACAAGCCCATAGTGGAGATGTGGGCAACATGACTCATGACTTGACTTGACATGAATTGACAAGACAATGTTCGTACATTCGTGATGTTGCTGGAGTGCAAGTCGAGCTACAGTGTAGCTAAGTGATGGACATCTTCATGGTGTATCATAGCTTCACCTCCACATGCTGAAGTGCATGGAGTCTACGATGGTCCTTGGTTCACTTGACGAAGCCCTAGCATGTTGTTCCTAGCTTTCATGTTGGAAGGCTTGACAAGCTCACTTGTTCACGAAGGTGCATGTTCGTCATGTTCGTCCACTTCACATGATTCGTTCGTTCGTCCATCGGTGAACCTGTCCATCTGTATGTGCTCCCTTCGTTCATCCCATTTGTCGTCTTGACATGTTTGTGGGTGTACCTATACCAGCAATCACTCATGACGAGATGACATCAAATCCAAAACCTCCTATTCTACCATGACACATGATCATTCAGTTGTGGGTGACTGGGAGAGGCAGTAGGGCTGTGATGCGGGATGATGCCTCCGGGAAACTGCTAATGAAAACTGTGCAAGAGCCACTGAGAGATGGGGATAGGTGATCTGAGTCGACAGTGACTGACTGCAAGGTCTAGCTCTGATGGGAGGCAAAATTGCACAAATTTTGGGAGGAACAGCCTAAGTTGCTAGAAGGAAAGGTAGAAATGCTCTGCACATTTTCTAGAACGAATAGTGAGCATGGGCTAGATAGCCAAATTTGCATAATTTTTCAGAGGAACGGGTCGGACTACATGAGGGGTCTGCAGGCAAGGATTGCGCAATTTTTCTAGGGAACTGTTCGGGAGACTGGCAACCAGATTTGACCAATTCCCAGAGGGAACTGCCAGTTGGCTGTTGGGGTCACTGACAACCCGATCTGTGCAATTCCTAGAGGGAACTACCAGTTGGCTGCTAGGGTCACTAACGGCCAGATCTGTGCAATTACTAGTTGTATGTTGGGGTCACTGGTAGCCATACTTGCGCAATTCCCAGAGGGAACTGCTAGTTGGCTTCTTAGTCACTAGCAGCAGAAATTGTGCAATTCCTGGAGGGAACAGGTAGTCTACTGCTAGGATTAGCTGGCTGGGAAACTGCATTAATACTGGGAAGCGAGCTTACTAATCATCTCTGCACAATTTCTGAGCTAAGTTGATTAATGGGCAACGGGAGGCCTGCTCATGAGAACTGCTCAATTTCTGAGATGAACAGTCAGTCGACTATTCGGGTGGCCAGCATGAGTGTTGATTGAATTGCTTGCAAGCAACACAACTTGAATAAAATAGCTCGGTGCTTCTGCGTTGTTTTAGTTGACAGTCAATCGAGTCGAAAGCAGGGTGATGGTCGAACTGTCAATGAGGAGTCTGGTCGTCATAACTTCAGCAAAAATGACTAAGTGTGTGAATAGTCAAAATATGCATAGGTGATCATACAGACACACACTCGCATGACGACAATGAAATGACCAAACCATCCAAATACACATGTCCAATATGACTGACCGACGGTGCAAGTGACAAGCGTGACACTCATGATTGATCGTTCATGATCAAGACAATGCTTGCATGATAATGAGTGTGACTCCGTGTGTGAGTGTGACAGATGATTTCATGGCAAACACATGAAACACATACGAAGCAAAGAATTTGAGCATAACCAGAACACGGTCGAAAGCATGACTTAGACATCAACATGTAGATATTTGAGTGCAATAAACAAGCAAGGTGGATGTAAAGACTCACACGGGCTCATGGAGTGAACCCGGGTGTGTGCATTCATCAAGTGAAACTCTTCAAGGGAGGCTCCGAAATTGATGCAGGCCAAAATTTTGGAGGCTAGTTGTAGCCACTACAACAGAACCCCACGAAAAATGAACTTAGTAAAATTGTCATTAGAAAATCATGGCAAAATCACCTCTAATCATTTAAAATTCAAGAAAGATAATGATAATTAACCACAAAGTGTAAGACGTGAATTGGCATAAAGTTGTGGAATTACGGTATGAAATGAGTTTAAAATGTCTAAATTTAGCTTATGAAATAATGGTACTGTGCAATGGAAAAATAGGAATATCCTAGGCCTGAAACCCCCCCATGCATGTGGATTTCCATGTCCTCATATAAATAAATCCCTTGCTCATTTGGCAAATTCTTGAAATTGTTTTGTAGATATTGTTTCTTTGGATAACATTGCTTGAATATTGAGAAGTGTTGGTTCTTGTGGAGAAACACTACTTGAGTATTTGAAGGGGTTGGTTCTTGTGGGGAAATACGACTCACTTTTAATATATCACACTAATTCACTGAGCAATCCAAATTGAGGACAAAAAAGGGATGGATGAAGAAGAAATGATGGATGAAATGAGGTGGTGATAGAGATGGTAAGTATGTGGATAGATGCTTGCATACTCTATCATCGTAAGGCCAATGCTTATAGGTGGTTTCCTTTATCATTTCATGGCAATAATGACTTCATCCTCCAAATATAATGCTTGTTATCATGGGAGGAGAAGACATTATAGAGACTGATTTTAGGAATACACAATAAGGAATTACTTTTAACATGGTCTTGTAATCAGAGTGTACGTCTTTTTATTATGAGTAATGAATGGAAGGAAATAGAAGGATAATGGCTTATGAAAGATGAAATGCATGGAATGAGAAGTGGTGAATCATTAAGTTTCCTAAACCTTCTAATGAATTAGATAATCTTAAGCCAAATTTACCTCCAGTTTTACCTTTGTAATTGATGTGCTCGGTGCTACAAAATGAAGTGGGGGATGAACTGGATGGAGCTGATGTGACTATTGATCTGATCTGATGAAGAAGGCTGAAGGATGAACTGAAGGCCCCCTTATCCCCCATTCTTGAGGATTTGTATGTCCCAAAACAACTAAGGAAAGGTCATGGTTGCTGCAAATGACAATGGGAATGTTGATACAAAAATCCAAACTACTGCAAACCTATGTTGAGATCTCAAAACCATATAGTCTTCTACTGCTACACACCCCTGTGAAATATTTCATATGTGAATAAATGGTGTTGATGCCGAACATAAGCAAGAATCATTTGTTTACCAACCATTGAAGATGTCGTTAGCCAATGCGAGATATCCTATCTTTGATGTCAATACGAATCAAGGCACTAGGTACATTCTACCAGCCATGAATGGATTTGTCAAAGTCAAATGGACTACATAATTCATCCACCAAGAAACATTGATGTGTTTTCATAGATGACAAGGATACATGTCATTAAGGCATGCAGGATCCTATGTACCTTATCTAGCCCTAATCTTGGTCCCAGATAATTTTTTGTTGTCGATGGGACAAGGCTTATTGGCAGGTGGGCCTTAAGGGATCCTTCATCAACCAACTCGAGTACAAACATAATGACTTAAAAGATACATGATTTGAAGAACTTGTACAAATTTACAAACTTTATTGGGAACCTTGCCCGCCAACTACTTGGTTTTCAAGCAAAGTCCCTGTTCAGTTGCGCCAGACAAGCTAGTTTTCACAAAAGGACTTATTTTTCTCTTTACTATTTTCATTTATTTATTTATTATGATACTAACTTTCCTACTAGACTGGAGAAAATATGACCTCCTTCAAGTGAAAGATAACTTCCAATGGACCCATGGGCGGATCAGGTATAGGATATATTCATGCTCAGATTTAACATATAAAATTTAGAATATACATGAGCATGAAAATTTAGCATCTTTGAAATATGTGATACAAAGAGTATTTAAAGATGAGAGTGCTACTTTGACCAGATCGTGATCTAGAACCCATATTCGATGTAATCTTGGTGGTATTGGCCCATTTCTTCATTTGAATCACTCTAAAAGTCCTCCTCAGTCATGCTAGCAAAACTTGGATAATTGGTCTCTGGAATGCATACAAGGCTTGTTGATGGGAATGGTGAAAGTTATTCAATCTCAGGTTCCACTGGATGCTCCCAATCATATTTGGTACATGATTTCTTGATCTCCTTGGTAGATAGATAGGAGGAATCAAGGGATACTTCCAAATATTTTTTTGGTTGTGGAGAGATAGATAATTTCCTAAATGCAGTCAGGAAGAACTCTTCCTGAGAGGCAAATAGCCCATCTACTACTAGGATTTGAGAAAGTGCTTCGAGGGACATTCTTCAAGCTCTCAATCATTCTTGAATTTATCATATTGGTTGATGATCCATGTCTCGCAACATGGATTAGTACATGGGGATTCTTATAGCACCCAAAAAATGTTTTATCTTTAAAGAGCTTGAAATTTTAATATAAATGAATTAAAAAATGATAATTGCAATAAAACTTACCAAAATTGAAATCCTCGCTTACTTGGAGCGACTCCAAACCAAAGCGGATGTGTGGCTCTTCACTCATGTCTTATCGTCATCTCCGCCCTCTAGTTGCCCTATAACTAAGATCACAGCGAAAACTTGTGAAAGGAACTATGCTCTAATCCTTTTTGCACCTCCCTGACAACGGCGCCAAAATGTTGAGGAAAATAATATGTGTTATAATTCCAACATTAAATTATCAATCCGGGGTCATAAGACTTAGAGGCACAAGCGTAGGTAATGCAAGACTAGAGCATCTAGCCTAAACTAGAGAATGAAATCAATTTAGTGTTTAAGTACAAAATTATTGTTTCTAATTAAATTTGTCTAATGATGAACATAAATAAATCTAATTAAAATTTCCTACTAATTAAAACAAATAACGAACTTTCTATTTAATACAATTCAAATAAAGCTTCAAGAAATTAAATGGAAATCGCAATCCAAGTAACCAATTCCAATCAAAACAATTTTAATTTTAAATGAAATTAATTATATTCCAAAAATAATGTCAATCTTAATCTAAGCAATATCAATCCAAACAAAACTAATTTCAACTCCCTGGGCAAATAAGACAAGCTAAAGAGAATTTCAAACTAACTTTTTAATCCTATCTAATTCACACATCTAATTCTGAAAGAAAAGGAAACTAAATGACAATTTAAATCAATGCCTAATTCAGTGCACTTCAATTCAAAAGGGATTTAAATGACAACTCAAATCTATCCTAAAATACATGACTTACATTAATGCATAACATTCCACCTCTACGATTTCACAAGAACTTTGTTTTATTGTTAAGTGTACATGGTTTTAAATAACAAAGACAGAATCCAAGAATCAATAGATTAAGCTCATAACACGATTATTATTTGTTTGAAATTAGAAAGCATCGTTTTCAGTGTTCTAAACTGTAGAAATGTGATTATAGAATCATCCATGCACAACAAATATTAATTGATTTATAGTCTATGCTAATGGTGGGACTTGCTTCCAGGTGGTGGTGGGCCCTTGCCACTCCCGAAGCAAGTCTAAGATAAATCAATTCCTTAAAATCATAGGAAACCATCATACTCACATATAATTAAATGATGAATCAAGAATTTGTATTACAGTTCAGCAAAACAAATACATCAGAATTCCTGAGTGCAGCCTCTTTGTAACAGAAATTGCTTAACAGTATTCCCCAGCTCCTTCGTGCATAAAAATATACATATGTCAATTCAACCTATGCAACACACCATACATATTTGTATAATTCATCCCCCTTGTTGTTTATGCCTGCATACATCTTTATACAATTCAGTTGTTGTAACAAATCATAGAAGTGGTTATGGCAAATAAAGAAATGAGTGGATGAAGGCTTTGGATAGTAGAAAATTGCTGGATTTAAACCAAATAAGAATATTTTGGAACATACAATTAACTAGACCAATCATGGCTGACCTGCAACCATTCAACTGGACCAATCGTGGCTGACCTACAACTGTTCAATTCCAAACCTATTTAGGCCCAAAACTATTCACCATTCAGCGATTTTGTACTTAAGCAGAGTATTTCAGCACTGATTTTGTACTTAAGAATTGTTTTGAACATAATTTCTTCTTGGTGATGAATTTTGACAAACGGTTTCTAGGTTACATGAACGAGGGTATTTTGAACAAGTTACTAGTCTTGAAATCTCGAGATTATTCTTCATTTGGTCACAAATTGTAGATTTTCACCTACATGAATTTATTATGTACTTAACATGTAGCAACTAGTTTAATTGACTTGTGAAGAATTTCGGTAATGGAACCCTGCGACAAATGAACTTAGTAAAACCATCATTAGCAAATCATGGAAAAATCATCTCTAATCAATGAAAATTAAAGAAATCTAATGATAATTAACCACAAATTGTAAGACATGAATTGGCGGCAAGTTGTGGAATTACGGTATGAAATGTGTTAAAAATGTCGGAATTTAGGGTATGAAATAGTGGTACTGTGCAATGGAAAAATGGGCATATTCAAGGCCTAACAATAAGCTACCATCTCCCAAGCTAGTTTGTTTCCATTCTCCATGTAAGTAGTCTTCAACATTTGTTATTAATTAATTGAAGTTTAGTTTTCATTGTATTTCTGTATTTCTATTTAACATTGTATTTCATTTTGTTCATTCATAAATCTAGATCAGTGGTATCAGCGCAGTCTAATCTTTCTCTATTTTTTTGCACATGTCCACTACGAGTTCAGTGTATAAGGAGTTGATAACTGAACTGGTTGAGCCCTTCCAAGACCGGCCTCACAAACACCGACAACCTCCCATGGCAAAAGAGAAGAAAGATGAGGGAGCAGGAGATCCTTTCAAAAATTTTGCTTGAAGAAGCCCTTGAGCGGAAAAGGAAGGAGAAGATGGATACTTTTTCCTAGATCCTTCGGCAAATGCCAGCGGACGAAGCATCTTGATCTAATAGTCACTTCGAAGGCATCGCACCCTTTAAGGTACAAATTAAAATTGGAATTCATATATTTGAAGGTCAAATAGACACAAATGTTGTAGATAGATGGTTAAATCTACTGAAAGGATATTTCTTGATCCATAATTTTTTCGATATGTAGAAGATTACTTTTGTACTCCTAGAGGTTTCCCCCCATGTCAAGGACTGGTGGGGAACTCACTGTGAGAAAAAGGACGGGGAGACAACCCCATTTTTTTCATTTGCACCCTCTTAGGTTTCTTTCTAAGAAGTTGTTGAAGAACAATATTACCCTGTTGGGAGCCATGAAGATAACTATATAAAATGGACCACGCTACCATAGGAAAGGGACTAAGAGGTGTGAGAGTTCACAAATATTTTTCATACCCTACACATGAAGTTGGATATCAATGAATAAAAGCGACATATAGTACTCATGTACCATGGTTGTGTGCACAAATACATTCAAGCATAAATGGAATTCATGTATATCTCCTCTCTCGATGTGGCATACCGACACGTTGTCAAGATCAAGCAAAAATTTAAACAAAGGAAGTGGGACTTTGGATCTTTGATTCTAAAGAAGGGAAAAATCACCTCCAAACTGCAGAACAAAGTACCGAGCCAAGGAGGATTGGCCGAGGACAACCCATCGAAGCCACAATAAAAAAAAATGACAATGGGAAGATGAAAAATGATACAGGAAAGTGGTGTGAGTTCCATAAGATCCCCACTCACAACACAAATGAGTGCCACACAATGCTGTCACTGGTGGTTGAGCTAACAGCTTTAGATTTAGATGTGTGTTCCAACTCAGAGTTGGAACCTGACAAGGGGAAATAGATCATAGATGTAGTTAACCCAGTGCCAACATTTCCACCACCAAGGTCAAAAATATTGAGCATGGGGATATAGAGGAGGGTGAGCGTCTCTTCCACTCACAAATTTGGGAGAAGCATTCATCGCTACAATTAATTTTCGACAATGAAAGTCAAAAGAACCTCATGTTAGTCAAGGTCATGAAGCATTTGAGCCTACCAAAAACACCACACCCGTAGCCATACAACATAGAGTTGCTCCACCAAGGGCGAGATCTCCGTGTAAGCCAGTAATGTCACCTTCCTTACAACATCAAGACTTTCACAAATGAGGTATTGTGTGATGTTGCTCCCCTTGTAGTTTGTGATGTTTTATTAGGCCAACCATACTTATGGAAGCGCCATGTTGTGTATGATTCCAAGCCTCGCATTGTTATTATTACTTTGGGTAATATGTTATATAGGATACTAGAGGTAGCCCCTCCTACAACTATTTCTTTGATCTCTGCTAACCAATGCAGTAAGATCATTTCCTAGACCAGGAAATTTGTTTTTCTTTCTGATTCACTCTCAAAGTAAGGGGAAGATTTTGGCCACATCCATGGCCCAGAGAAAGGGTTCCTCCACGCAAAAAAAAAGCAAGTTGATAATGTCATGAAACAGTAGAGGGACATCTTCTCCTCACCCACAGGGGCACCTTTTCACTATCAGTTCAAATATTCAATCAATATGACCCCCAGAGCACCTCTACCTAATGGACCAATCTACCCTCGCTCTCTTCTAGAAAACGAGTAAATCAAGCGACATATCTAGGATTTGCTACGAACACATCTGACTAATTTCATCACCTTGTGGGAGCCCAATTATACATCTACAAAAGAAATATGGGACATGGATATTCTACATTGATTATCTGACACTGAATAAAATCATTATCAGGAACAAATACCCGATCCCACAAATTGATGACCTTCTTGACCAGCTCAAGGGGGCTAAGCACTTCAACAAGATTGATTTGAAGTTTGGTTATATCCAAGTCCTAATAGAGCCCATAGATGTATGGCAGACTGCCTTCAAGTCCAAGGAGGGTTTCTTCCAGTGGTTGGTCATGCCCTTCGGATTGACGAATTCCCCTGCCACTTTTATAAGGATGATGGATGATATATTGTGGCCTTTCACCAACTCGTCCATGGTTGTGTATCTGCATGACATCCTCATCATCAACAAGATTTGGGCAGAGCACTTACAACATATTCGACATGTCCTTCAAACCCTGCGACAGCGCAAACTATGTGCCAACATGGAGAAATGCTCCTTTGGCATGGACCAGGTCTAATATCTAGGCTACATAATTGATGAGCAAGTATTAAATTTTAGGTATGTTCTATTCTTAGAGCAATTTATTTCAATTTTCACAGTTAGCTCCATATCATTTCCAGATTAGCAATCACATCAGCATTAAAGTAAACTGTAGATAGAACATAAACATAAATCGAGGAAGACAAGCCAAGACAAGAGGACACAAGATGTGGCCCTAGCTAGGGACAAACCCCAATGTGGGGAAACCCTTGATCAGTTATTCTTATATGTTCTTCAATAGTTTAGCAAAGAGAGAGAGATAGTACATTTATAACATAAGTCAACACTTTGACTTATCTAGATAAGAGCATAGATCATCTATAAGAAGATGATACATGAGATCAGTTGAAGACATGTTGCTTCAACTAATTCTCCAAGGTGACTCCTTCACCTTTAGTTGTGTTGCATTTCATCATCATGCTGCACCTCACCGTGTTGCACCTTGTTGCACCCATCATCACTATGATGCATCTCATCATGCTTCATTAATCATGACTGTAACCCATCATTGTACTGCATTATGTGCCATTACTGCACCATGTTTCCATACTGACCTATGTGTTGGTTGCATCTTGCTTGCTTTTTGTCCCTAGCTTGCTTGTTGTCCCTAGCATGCTTGTTATCCTTTGCATGCTTGTTGTTGAATGATAGGTGTCCCTTGCATGCTAGCTGTAACATTGCATGCTTGGTGTATTTGTTGTTAAGTACCATACAACTATCCCAACCTTAGTTAGTTTTCCCTTGCATGTTGCTCTCTTTCGGAGACAAATGCTCTGGTTGTTCCAGTAGTTACCGGCAGTTCTGGTTGTTCCCAGCAGTTATGGCAATTCCGGTTGTTCCCGACAGTTCCAGCAGTTCTGGAAATTCCGACAGTTCTAGCAGAACTTCTGCCCTCTGTGTCATCTTTCTCGCCTGTTCCGACAGTTCCCGGTAGTTATGAAAGTTTCAGCAATTCCGACTGTTCCCGGTAGTTCCGGCAGTTCCGACAGTTCCGGCAATTCTGGCTATTCCCGGTAGTTTCGGCTATTCCCAACAGTTCTGGCTTCTGCCCTCTGTGTCATATTTCCCAATTGTTCCAGTTGTTCCTAACAGTTCCAGTTATTCCCAATAGTTCTGGCAATTCCAGCTATTCTTGGCATTTCTGGCAGTTCCTGACAGTTCTAGCAATTCCGGTTATTCCCGACAGTTCCAGCTTTTTGCGGCATTTCCGGCAATTCTTGGCAGTTCCAAATTTTCCCGGAAGTTCCAGTTGTTCCATCTTTTCCTGGCAATTCTGGCTATTCCCGGTAGTTCCAGCAGTTCTGGCTTCTGCCCTCTGGACTAGGGCAGCATTATCCCTCAGGATCTCTCCTCCTACTAAAACCCAAAGACAAGTAGAGAAGAAGAGATCCCAAGTGTGTTGAAATGACTTGAAGGCCACCTCTATTTATACTAAAATGTTGAGCACAAGTGGGGTTTATTTGGTTTTTGGCCGACCTTGACGAATTATCCCATAACACAAATAAATTCATATCTCCATGAATATTTATCGGAATTGGATGATCTTTAGATCAATCCTACACCTCTTGATGAGAGGGATCCAAGAAAAATATCAGCTGCCATTAATAAGATGACCCACAAGGAGTTTGGCCCTATTTTCCAATTTTAACAGCGAGGCATGCATGTGGATCCAGCTAAGATCCAAGTCATTTGGGATTGGTCTGCCCTATGACTCTAACAGAGCTTCGCATCTTCTTGGGCCTTGCCAATTTCTATCGAAGATTTGTGTTGGGGGTTCTCTCATATCACTTAGCCTTTGAGTCAAGTCACCAAGGGAGGAGAAAAAATAAATATTTTTTGGTCTAAAAAAAAGAGTTCGTTGAGATAAAACATCACCTTTGCTCTGCGTCGTTCCTCACATTACCAGACCTACAATAGCCATACAAGATTGAGACAGATGCCTCTCACTATGCTATTAGTGCAGTCCTCACTCAACAAGGGAATTTCATTGTGAGATACTCTCTTATACGATTCAAAAATACCCCACATATAATAAGGGGATGTATTCCATAGTGCAGGGTTGTCGTTAGTCGAAACATTACATTCTGGAGAAGGAATCAATCGTCCATACAGATCACTTACCTCTCAAATTTATGAAAACATAAGGAAAGTTACAGAATGATCGTCATTAGAAATGCTCCACATATCTGTAATAATTCCATTTGAACATTAAGTACTAGAAGGGTAGCACCTATAATGTTGCATATTTCCTCAGTCAATGGCCGGCTGTGGCACTGACAACTATTCTCGACTCTTGTTGGCATGAGACTTCTGGATGGTCACAGTTTTAAAAAATGATCCAAACTTCACCACCACATACCAGATGTTGAGGGATGGCAAACAAGTTCTAGATTTCAACCTCCTCAATGCATTGTTGTGCCACCTAGGAAACTTTTGTGTTCCTTAAAGTGAGTGTGTCAAGCTTATTTGGGAGGCACACTATAGTCACATTGCATGACACTTTGGGTAGAGAAGAAAGTGGAAGTACTACAAAATTATTTTTATTTGCCAAATCTAAGACAGGATGTTCGAAAATATATTAGATCCTGCACTACCTGTGCCATCACAAAGCTAACCATTAAGAAGCAAGGCTTGTACACTCCTCTCCCTACTCCTAGTCGACCCTAGGAATCCATATCCATTGCAACAATTGTGTACTTGTGGTCGTTGACAAATTTTCTAAGCTGGCCATATTTTTGGCCTGTAGGAAGAGTATCACAACAAAAGACACTTCCAAACTCTTCTTTGAATGCTTGTGGGTACATTTTTGTATCACGCAAAACATTATATCAAATTGAGATAGCAAGTTCCTAAGCACATTTTGGTTGATCCTATGGTCATTATTGGACACCAAGCTCACCAAATAAATTTTATTCCACCCCTAGACTAATGGCCAGACAAAGGTCGTCAACAAGATGATAGTGCACATACTACATGTGTACAACTCTAAGCATCCGTGAACATGGGATGAGAGTCTTCCCTGTGTGCAACATAGCTATAACAGAGCTCTCCATGGCTCAATTGGATATATCCCCTTTCAAGTGGCCTTGATATTTCAACCATTATGTCCCATTAATGTTGCAATGCCTCTTGCAACTACACAAGAAGAATCTACACATGTTCAGTCTAAAGCTCATAAAGCCACTAGGTTGATTAAACGCATTCAACACATCCACCAACAGGTTCACGACATCTTGGATAAATCTAATTCCAGGTACAAACAACAACATGATCAGCATCGGGTTCCACATAAGTTTCAGGTGGACAACAAAGTTTGGTTGTATTTGTAGAAGGAACGCCTTCCCGGAGCCCATCGGAAGCTTTAACCACTTTGATACGGGCCTTACACCATCACCAAGGTTTTGGGAGACATAATTTTCGAGCTCGTTATCCCCTCATTCCTTAGCTTGCACCCAATATTTAATGTGGACCACCTTCAACCATACTTTCCACCGGATACTTTCCACCATTATTGGACATATCAGACATTGTTGAGAAATTGACACAAACAAATCTCAACCCAAAATGCATTGAATAAGGCACATCTGATTCAATCATGGACACATAGATTAAGAATACTTGCCAACATATGATCCAGTTGTACCAGGTTGTCAAAGATGGCAAACTTCTACATCAAAGCAAGTGGCTCACCACGGACCAAGTTCAACATAAATTTCTTCATCTCATGAAAGCACTCAACGGAATGGGGACCATTGCTTCATAAGGGGGAGGGATGATCTAGGTGGATATTAGTGGCCACCTACCTATTCCAATTGGACCCCAACATTGCTTCTTTTCAGTTGCTTGTTTTCCAGCACGATTTCCTATTTTGACAGTTTTATATTTTTGGCATTTTTTTAGTCTTGAACTTCTGGATCCATTTTGAGGCCCTAAACGCCATTTTTTGGGGAAGGTGGAAAATGGGTTTAATGTATGTAATATAAATTTGTTTTCATCAGATATATATTTCTAACGAGTTATCGTGTGTGCCAAATGGAGATTATATGCCAAAGTTACCATCCTGGGAAGTTGGCATTCCAAATAACCCTAGCGAGGCCCACAAGCTTTTGACGCTTAATCTCCTAGGGTTAGGTTTTTTGGATGTTTAGGGTTCTCCATTGTTTCTTGATGATAAAAGGCCTTTGAGCCCCATTGTAACATAGTTCAAAAGTCATGTACCAGTCACATATCTTCTCAGAGATAAGCTACCATCGCCCGAGCTAGTTTGTTTCCATTTTGCATGTAAACAATTTAAATTAATTGTTATTAATTATTGAAGTTCATTTTTTATTGTATCTTTGTGTTCGTATTTAAATTTGTATTTCATTTTTTTCCTTCATAAATCTAAATCAGTGGTATTAGCGCAAAACTCTCTTTCTTCGTTTTTCTATGCATGTCCCTGACAAGGTTGGGGTATAAGGAGTTAGGACTTGAACTGGTTGATTCGTTGAAGGACCGGCCTCGCCAACCCCAACAGTCTCCCATGTCAGAAGAGAAGAAAGAGTAGGGAGCAAGAGATCCTTTAAAACCATTGCTCGAAGAATCCCTCGAGTAGTAAAGGAATGAGATGATGGATAATTTTTCCTAGATCCTTCGACAGATACTAGTGGGAAAAGCATCTTCATCTAATAGTCACTTCGAAGGTAGTGCCCCCTTTAAGGTACAAGTTAACTTTGAAATTCCCATATTGGAAGGTCAGATACAAACATATGTTGTAAATAAATGGTTAAATTTGTTGGAAGGATATTTCTCGATCCATAATTTTTCCAATAGGGAAATTATTCATTATCAACTCCTCAAGACTGCCCCCCATGTCAAGGACTAGTGGGAAACTCATTATGAGAAAAAGGATGAGGATGCATCCTCAGTATTTTCAGCCACACCCTCGTGAGGTTCTTTCTGAGACATCATCAAGGAATAATATTACTCTATTGGGAACTATGAAAACAAGTATATAAAATGGACCACGCTACGGCACGAAAGGGACCAAGAGGTGGTGAAGTTCACAAAAAAAATCCATACCCTACGCAAGAAGATGGGTCAAGGACACTAAGCAGCATCTGGTACTCAAGTACCATGGTTGTCTACACAAATGCATCTAGGCATAAATCGAATTCTTGGACATTTCCTCGCTTGGCACGATGTACCCATATGTTGTCAAGATGGAGCAGAAATTTAAACAAAAGAATCAGGACTTTGGATCTATGAATCTAAAGCAGGGAAAAAGAACCTTCAAATCACAGAAAAAAGGACCAAACCAAGGAAGAACAACCTAGTACAACTAATTGAAGCCATGGTCAAAGAACAATAGTTAGAAGATGAAGTAAGACATAGGGAAATGGTGTAAATTCCATAAGAATCCCATTCACAACACAAATGGGTATCGAGCAATGCATTCACTAGTGGTTGAGCTAAAAGCTTCACAGTAGCAGTAATTTATACAAGATACTGAAGGTAGCCCCGCCTACCATCATATGTTTGATCTTTATTAAACAATGCAGTAAGATCATCTACCCGGCAAGGAAATTTTTTTTCTTTATGATTCACTCTCAAAGTAAGGGGAAGACCGTGGCCACATCCATGGCCCCAGGAAAGGGTTCCTCCATGTAGCAGAAATAAGTTGATAACATCGTGGAAGAGTATAGGGACATCTTCTCCTCACACACAGGGGCACCTTTACATAGTCAGGTCAAACTTTCAATCGATCTGACCCCTTAGAGCACCTCTACCTAATGGACCAATATACCGCCACTTGCTTCTAGAAAATGAGGAAAACAAATGGAAAATATAGGAATTGATACAAAAATGGCACATCTGATCAAGTTCATCACCTTGTGGGAGCCCAATTGTACTTGTGCAAAAGAAATATGGGACCTAGAGACTTTGCATTTATTATTGAGCACAGAATAAAATCATTGTCAGGAACAGATATTGATCTTATGGATTCATGACATTCTTGACCAACTCAAGGGGGCTAAGCACTTCAACAAGATTGATTTGAATTTTGGTTATCACCAAGTTCTAATAGAGCCCATAGTTGTATGGAAGACCACCTTCAAGTCCAAGGAAGGTCTCTTCGAGTGGTTGGTCATGCCCTTGGGGTTGATGAATGCCCCTGTCAATTTTATGAGGCTAATAGATGATATTACTTTCGCCAACATGTTCATGGTTATGTACCTCGATGATATCCTCATATTCAACAAGAGCTAGGCAGAGCACTTGCAACGTATTCAACAAGTCCTTCAAGCCTTGTGGCAACACAAACTATGTGCCAACTTGGAGAAATGCTCCTTTGGCATGGACTAGGTCCAATATCTAGGCTACATAATTGATGAGTGATTCATGTATGTGGATATAGCTAAGATCCAATTCATTCGGGATTGGCCAACCCCGATAACTCTAGCAGAGCTTCGCAGCTTCTTGGGCCTTCCTAATTTCTATCGAAGATTTGTGTTGGGGTTCTCTCATATCACTTGGCCTTTGAGTCAAGTCACCAAGGGAGGAGAAAAAGGTAAGTTTTTTGGTTCAAATCACAACAATAAGTATTCGTTCAGCTAAAAAATTGCCTTTTCTCTGCGTTTGTCCTCACATTTACAAACCTACAACAACAATTTGAGATGAGATATATGCCTCCGACTATGTTATTGGTGAATTCCTCACCCAATAAGGGGATCTGACGGCTTATCACAATGAGACGCTCCTTGATATGCGTAAAAAATACCCCACATTTGATAAGGATATGTATTCCATCGTGCAAGCTTATCGACAGAGGAAACATTACATTCTAGGGGAGGAAACAATCATCCATACAAATCACTAACCTCTTTAGTTTATGCAGACACAAAGAAAGTTACAAAACGATGACCATCATAAATGGTCCACATATCAACAACAATTCCTGATCTGATTAAGAATATTAGATTGTTGTGCTAAGATCCTCCTCATATTAGAAACAAAATGATTTTCGTGTGCTTAAGGATTCATGAGTTTTGCAAGTGTAAAATAATTTCTTATGTTAATTTTATGAGCAATTTTAACATAAATAAAGACTTAAAAACAACATAAAAATGTACAAAACATCACCAAAAACACATCACAACAGGAACATGATGAAGGAGTTCACCCCTCCTAGGCTATGTCTCCTTGGTCCAGCTTCCAATGCCTTGGACCTCTCTATTATGCTCAAAAGTGTAAAAATATGTGTTTATAATGCTCAAATACTTCTGAAACCTACTCTAATGAGTCTAGAATGTCCAAAAATGGCTACCTAGCCTCTTTATGCATCCCATTTGGTCGAAAAATGGAGAAGTTATGAGCTCTCATAGTTTTCCCACTATTCGCTCTACATTTTCTCCAAAATCCGGCATCATCCTACATTTCACCCGCCAAGTGCTCTAACTGAGCGACATTTTCGCCAAAAATTGAGCGAAATTGTCAGAACTTTAAAAATTCCTCTAGCACTTAAGTTTCGAAAACTCTGGCCAAGTGGGGGGGCCACGTGCCCGTGGCTATGGCCAACAACCCACCCCCGTCAGCCGAGCCCCCCACTCCACCTTCTACATTTCTGTTCGCATGGTTGGTTTGTTGTTACGGCTATCAGCGGTGGTTACGATTTTGGGGCCATGGTTAGCCCCTAACCATAGTTCGTGGACCGAGGTCGGGGGTTAACCATGGTCCCATCCCCCCAACTCACAAACCATACAACTTTAATTATATTTGCCTCCCCCATATGGTTAAGTAACATCGTGCGTGCACAATGGTAAGTGGTTTTTATGTACTATGGGAGGTCATGGGATTGAGCCCGACCTTTGCCCTATCCGACATAACAAATTTTGCATTAACACGAGGAGGACACGTGGCGGCCTCAGGCTTAGCCACATGTCACTTCCTCATTGGCTCAAATATAAAACACATGACAAACAGCATGATGCCACCGAGCTTAAGAATATTCCAAAGAATCTGCCAAAGGAATATATCACAGGAATATATCTAGAATATACCTTTTTCTGACTGGGCTTTATGGATGCCTAGTTAGCATCCTTGTTAGCACTTGTAAAAATTTTACTTGTTTGACAAAGTGAACAGATCGTGTTTCTAGGAGAATTCAGTGTCTGTTTCGCGCGAAACAAGTTGCATCGGATTTAGGATGATGAGCAATACGTGGTCGCTCAGGTTCCACACCATTCTGAGGACTTTGATTTTTGGACATAATTTTGAGCACCTGATCATTCCTCCCCACTGGAAGCCTTTTGGACCCCAAAATATTACTTTTATTTTTTAGCAGGTGAGGGTACATTTCCCTCATCAAAGATAATCGACACTTCCCCTTTTCGATGTCCTTATTCTTCTGCCAAATATAGTGTCTTGCTGAAGCTCATCAAAGAATTTTGGAGAAAATTCTTCAATAGATGGAATTTGAACATCATCTCCTTGATATTCAATCAAAGGAGGCTCATACAACCTTAAATTGTCAACATTAACAACAACATAAATTTTCATTTATGCAGGCAAATCCAACCTGAAGGCATTGTTACCAATCTTTTCCAAAATTCTAAATGGACCATATCTAATTGGTTTTAGATTGTTACCTTCTCCTTGGAGCCTCTCTTTTCTAATGTCAAAACAAAATTCATCACCGAATTGGAAATTGTGATCTACACGATGCTTGTCGTGCCTTGCTTTGTACTTTCCTTGGCTCTTTTCAAGTTGTTCTTGAACTTTTTGGTGTACCAATTGGAATTTTTCAATGAACTTTCTTGCTTTTTCTATGTCGCTATGACCATCAATAGAAACATCTTTGCCAAAAATGAAATCCAAAGGAGATTTAGGCAAGTATCCCAAACATGCCTCAAATTATGATGTTTGAGTTGAATAATGCTTGGCCCGATTGTCAGCATGTTGAATATAGTGCAAATGTTCATCCCACAACCTAGGATACTTGCTGCAATACCCACGAAGAAGATGTATCACTGTTCTATTCACCACCTTTGTTTGACCATCTGTTTGTGGATGAAAAGTTGTACTCTTTTTCAGTTTGGTGTCCATGAATCCCAACAAGCTTGACCAAAAATTCCCAACAAAGAGAGAATCTCAATAACTAACAATGGATGTGGGCAATCCAAAATGCACCCATACATTCTGAAAGAATAATTGAGCAGTTTGTTCAGCTGTAACTTTATTTTTACATGGCGTCAAAATACTCAGTTTTCTAAACCTATCCACAACTACATACAAATAATCATGAGCTCATTTTTACAATGGAAGGCCTCCTACAAAATCCATAGAAACACTCTCCCACGGTCATGAAGGAACCAGAAGTGGTGTGTACAATCCTATATTCCTATTTATAGGCTTACTGATTCCACAAAATGAACATCCTTTAATAAAATGTGACACACTTTCAAGCATATGAGGCCAACAACAATACCTCTGTAGATGTGCCACCGTCTTACTTACACCAAAATAACCACCAATGAGAGAAGTATGTGCCTCTCTTATTATGTTAACTCTTTCTTCTTGTGGAATACAAAGCTTGCCAAGATGGTACAACAAGTTATCATGCAAATGATAATCCAATTCCTCTACTTGGTTACCTTGACTCAAGCTTGCATAAACATCTTGAAAGTCATTGTCTAATGCATATTGCTCAATATAACTTTCATGAAAAACAAAATTATGCTTGAGTAAATTAGTTGCACTAAAAATAGGCCTAGAAACCATATCAACAACTTTATTGTAGATACCTTTCTTATACCTCATTACCAAGCGGAATTGTTGAAGAAAACCCATCCATCGAAAGTGCCTTGATTGCTGCAACTTTCATTGAGATTGCAAGTATTGCAATGGTTGATGATCAGTGTGAATGATTGTTTCCTTACCCATCAAGTAGTGTTTCCACTTTTTCACACTTTGCACCAATGCATACAATTCCTTGTCATGTGTAGGATAATTAATCACTACACCATTAAAAGTTTTTGAATGAAAATAGATAGGCTTATCGTGTTGCATGAGGATTACACTCATGGAGTAGTCACTAGCATTAGTCTGAATCTCAAATGACTGTCTCAAGTCTGGAAGTGCAAGTACTGGAGATAAATTGATCTTTCCTTCAATGCATCAAAGGCCTTTTGTTGTTTTCCTCCCCACTAAAAAACCTTTTTCACACTTGTCAATGCATGCAAAGGAGCTGATATAGAAGAAACATTAGCAATGAATTTCCTCCAATATTGGGCTTCTACCAAAAAACTCCTTACCTCAATAACTGTCTTGGGCCTTGGCCAATTCAAATTGACATCAACCTTGGAGGCATCTATTTTCAAATTACCTCCTCCAACAATATGAACCAAGTAAACTAAATAAGTTTTTCCCAATGCACACTTTGACATCTTAAGATACAACTGTTTTTTTTCAAGACATCAAGTACTTTTCTTACATGCACGACATGTTCATCATGAGATTTACTGAAAATTAAGATGTCATCTAAGTAGACTATAACAAACTCATCAAGAAATGGCCTCAACACATCATTCATCACACGCATGAATGTAGCAGGAGCATTACATAAATCAAAATGCATAACTAGCCATTCAAATAAACCTTGTTTTATTTTGAATGTTGTCTTCCAAATGTCTCCTTCAGATATTCTGGTCCAACTTAGTAAAATACTTTGCATCTTTCAATTGATCAAGTAAATCATCTATTCTAGGTAGTGGGTAACGATTCTTTACCGTAATTTTGTTCAATGCACGGAAATCCACACACATGCGCCATGTTCCATCCTTCTTTGGGACCAAGACAATAGGTGAACCACATGGCTAGGAAGATGGTTCGATGATCCCTTTATCCAACAACTTTTGAATTTGCTTCTTAATTTCTGCACTTTCCGTGACTAACATCCTATACATGCCAATGCTAGGAAGAGGACAATATTGTTGCAATTGTATCCCATGTTGGATTCTCTTTTGGAAGGTAATAGCTTTGGTTCCTGAAACATCTCATCATATTGGTTAACTACATCAACCAATTCAGATTTCAATTTTGAATCACAACCTTTAAAAGCTTCATTATAACATCATTCTTGGGTTTGATCATTAGAAGCACAAAATTCTTGCTTGAATTCACTAGTCTTTTCATCTGTCACACATTAACAAGTGAAAGATTTAGTTTCTTGCTATGAGCTCTCACAATATATTCTACTCCATCTTTCAACAAATGATAGTTGTTTTCATGTCCATGGAAGATATATTTTTTGTCATAGAGGTACGAGTTGCCCAAAACTATTCCACATATACCTAATGGCACAACATCAAGCTCCACTTCATCTATGAATTTTGCAGTAATGGCGAATTTCATTTTACACTTTCTAGTAACTTGCAATTATGCATTGTCACACACCCATCCAAGTGGATATGGTTTATGATGTGGAATGGTTTCCAAGTTTAAACTTTTGACAATGTTTCAGAGATAATATTGGCTTGAGATCCACTATCAAAAAGTGTATCAACCTTGTTATGTTTTGAGATCACCCTTATGTGAAAAAGTTCTATCCTCCTCTTTTCATTTGGAGTTTCATTTTGTGAATTTGAAGAACAAGTGCTAGCAATGTATTCTTTTCCTTTTATACCCATGGCTATAATTTTAGTTTCATCACCCGAATCGAATCCCAAATCCTGTTGTGTGTTTACAATTGTCTTTTGTTTTCCCTTGTTGTTGATTTTTTTTGGTTTCATTTCGGGATGAAGCTTCAAAAAATGGCTTCATCGTGACCCTGTTTGGAACAATGTTTGCATGTTAATTTCTCTCCTTATTTTTTGATAGATGCATTTTTATTTCCCTTCCCTTTAAACCCTTTTATTTTCCCTTACTCTTAAATGGATTTTTACTACCTTCTTTTGGAGTGCTTTTCCCTCTTGCCTCAAGATGAGTAGCTTGAGCACACACACCATCTAGATTATTGGGATTAATCATTAAGATAGTATGCCTAAGGTAACTGTGTAAACCCCTTATGTACTTCAGCAACGTGTCTTATGATTGAAAATCTACACCTAACATTAAAGACCTTTTTCTAAATTCTTGGGTGTAATCTTGCACATTTTGACCTTTAAGTTGTCTAAAGTTCTGCCAATTCATGATGGATTTCTGCATATAAGCTAGAGGGTAGAATTGCCTTTTGATTGCAGCAATGAAATCAATCCAAAAAATTGAGATCTTACCATGTTTTTTTATCTCCTCTTGTGTCTTTGATTCCCACCATACTAGTGTTGTATCCTCCATTCTCAACGAAGCTAACTGAATCTTTATGTCATCCTCTTGAAGGTTTTGAATTCTGCAATAGACCTCCAACTGTCGAATCCAATTATCAAGCTTCTTTGCATTCACTTCATCATTATGCATGGGCAGCTCAAATTTTGACATCAGGTTTTAAAAAGGGTGATTTACCAGTTCCTTTTGAAGCATGTTGATGACTATGAGTAAGGGTTGTGTTAGTGGAAGAGGGTGAAGATGCTTGTGAAGAAGAAGATGAAGAATATGCTGGAGAGGGTGCAGGCTAGTCTCCATTTCCATTACCTCCTCCTAAAGAACCTTCTCCTTTGGGAGGTTTGGAACTTTCACCTTGCAACCTAGTATTCTTCTCTTCATGGAGGACCTTCACCATCTCTGTCATATCAAAGAAAGCTTTCTTGAAGACCTTCTCATCTTTTTTCATGTTTGTAGGTTCTCCTTCACGAGACATTCTCTTTAGAGTCTCAACTGAAACTTGAAAATTTAAGTCGGTGTAGGAGATTGTGGCAACCTTGCCCTCCTTCTCTTTGACCCAACTTCAGGGCTTCCAATGAGCTTCCCTTCTCCTCTTTTGAGTTGTAACCTTGTAAGCATGACATAAACTTGCAAACAGTAAAATCCTTCTTACACAAAACAAGCCTAGAGCTCTGATACCAAAATGATCTGATTAAGAATATTAGATTTTTGTGCTAAGATCATCCTCAGATTAGAAACAAAAAAAAATCATGTGCTTAAGGATTCATGAGTTTTGCAAGTGTAAAATGAATTTTGTTAATTTTATGAGAAATTTTAACATAAATAAGAGATTGAACAACAACATAAAAATGTACAGAACATGACCAAAAATACATCACTATAGGAACATGATGAGGGAGTTCACCCCTCCTAGGCTACGTCTACTTAGTCTACCTTCCAATTGCTTGGGCCTCTCTATTATGCTCAAAAGTGTAAAAATATGTGTTTACAATGCTCAAATGCTTTTGAACCCTACTCCAATGAGTCCATAATATCCAAAAATGCCTACCTAGCCTCTTTTTGCATCCCATTTGGTTGAAAACTGGAGAAGTTATGAATTATCCTTGTTTTCCCACTATTCGCTCTTAATTTTCCCCAAAATCAGCATCATCCTACAATTTCGCTCGACGCTCTAACTGAGCGACATTTTCCCCAAAAATCGGGTGAAATTTTCGAAACTTTAAAATATCCTCTAACGCTTAAGTTCTGAAAATTTTGGTCACATGGAGGGGCCATGTGCCCCAGGGCTAAGGCCAACGGCCCACCCCCGTCGGCCAGGCCCCTGACTCCACCTTCTACATTTATGTTCACATGGTCGATTTGTTGTTATGGCTATAAGTGATGGCTATGGTTTTGGGGCTGTGGTTAGACCCTAACCATGGGATTTGGACCGGGGTTATGGGTTAACCACGGTCCCATCCCCCCAACTCACAAACCATACAACTTTAATTATATGTGCCTCCCCCATATGGTTAAGTAGCACCATGTGGGTGCAATGGTAAGTGGTTTTTCTGTGCTATGGGAGGTCACAGGGTCGAGCCTAGCCTCTGCCTTGTCTACCATAACAAATTGCATTAACACGCGGAGGACACGTGGCGGCCTCAGGCTTAGCCACGTGTCACCTCCTCATTGGCTCGAATAAAAAACACGTGACCAATAGAATGATGCCACTGAGCGTAAGAATATTCCAAAGAATATGTTGAAGGAATATACTAAGAATATCCTTTTGTTAACTGAGTTGTATAGATGCCCAGTCAACATCCCTGTTAGCACCTGCAAATTTTTTACCTGTTTGACTAAGTGAATAGATCGCGTTTCTGGGAGCATATGGTCTCTATTTCACGCGAAATGAGTTGCACCAGATTTAGGATGACGAGCAATACACAATCTTTTAGGTTCCACACCATTATGGCGACTTTATTTTTTATCATAATTTTGAGCACCTAATCAATTCCATTTTAATATTAAGTATAAGAACTGAAGCACCAATAATGTTGTAGATTGCCTCAATCAGCCACTGGTTGTGGCGCCACTATTCTCAACTCTTCTGGGCATGAGACTTCTAGATGGCCGCAGTTTTATAAAAATTATCCAAAATTCACCACCACATACCAAATGTGGATGGATGACAAGAAATTTCTAGAACTCCACCTCAAGGAGGCACTATTGTGCCACCTTGGACACCTTTCTCTTCCTTCAAGCGAGTATGCCAAGTTTATTTTGGAGGCACACTACAGCCGAGTCACAGGACACTTTGGTGTAGAGAAGATAGTGGCAGTACTGTAGAAGTATTTTTATAGCCAAATATCTAACAGGATGTTGGAAAATATATCATATCTTGCACTACATTTTTCATCACCAAGTCAACCATCAATAAGTAAGGCATGTACACTCCTCTACCTCCTCCTAAAAAACTGTGGGAATCCATCTCCATGGACTATATATCTCACCTTCCTTCTACGAAGCATGGAAACAACTGTGTATTTGTGGTTGTCGACATATTTCCTAAGATGGCCATATTGGTGGTTTGTAGGAAGAGTATTGTAGAAGAAGACATTGTCAAACTCTTCTTTGTACGAGTGTGGGTACATCTTAAGATCCCATAGACCATCATATCAAATCGGGATAACAGGTTCCTAAGTGCATTCTAGTCAAGCCTATGGTCATTGTTGGACACCAAGCTGCCCAAGTCGACTGCATTCCACCCCCTAGCTAATGGCCAAAAAAAGGTCGTTAATAAGATGATAGTGCACATACTACGCATGTACAACTCTAAGAATTTGTGAACATGGGATGAGAGCCTTCCCTATGTGCAACACAACTATAATAGACCTCTCCATAGCTTGACTGGCCACAACCCCTTTCAAGTGACCCTATGATTTCAATAATTATGTCCCATTGATGTTGCAATGCCTCTTGCAACTATATGAGAAGAATTTGCACATGTTTAGTCTAAAGCTGATAAATTCACCAGGTTTATTAAACACATTCAACACATCTTCCAATAGGTTCATGACATCTTGGATAAATCCAATGCTAAGTACAAAAAATGACATGATCAACATTGGGTGCCACATAAGTTTCGGGTGGGCGACAAGGTTTGCTTGCATTTGCAGAAGGGATGCTTTGTCGGAACCCATTGAAAGCTTCAACCACTCTAATAAAGGCCTTACACCATCACCAAGGCTATGGGATACATCACTTTCAAGCTCAGTATCCCTCAATTCCTTGGCTTGCACTTAATATTCAATGTGGACCACCTTGGCCATACTTTCCACCGTTGTTGGACACATCAAACATAGTTGAGCAATTGACACCAACAAAGCTCAACCTAGATTGCATTGGACACGCCATAATTGATTGGATCATGGACACATATATTAAGAGCACTCACCAATAGAGGATCCAGCTGTATCAGATTGTTAAAGCTGATCGACTCCTACAGTAAGGCAAGTGGCTCACAAAGGACCATGTTTAGTAGAAATTTTCTCGTCTCATGGAGGAATTCAATGCAATGGGTATTATTGCTTCCTAAGGGGGGGGACTAATCCAAGTGGATACTGGTTTCCACCTACCTATTCCACTTGGAACTCCCAACATTGTTTCTTTTTAGTTTCTTGTTTTCCAGCATAGTTTTCTATTTCTGACAATTTTTCCGGGTCTTGAAATTCATGTGTCATTTTGAGGCCCTAAATGGTGATTTTTGGAGAAATGGGAAATTGGGCATTATTACTTATAACCAATTTTTTTTTTCCTTGGATAGATCTTTCTAACAAGGTATCAAGCACACCAAACTAAGATTGTATGCCAAAGTTACAACCCCATGAAGTTGACATTCCAACTAACCCCGGCGGAGCCCACAAGCTTTTGGCGCTTCATCTCCTAGGGTTAGATTTTTTGGATGTTTATGGTTTTTCATTGTTCCTTAAAGATAAAAAGGCCTTTGAGTCTCATTGTAACATAGATCAGAAGGCATGTAGCAGTCACATCTCTTCTCATAGATAAGATAGCATTTCTCGAGCTAGTTTGTTTCCATTCTGCATGTAAATAGTTTTCAACATTTGTTATTAATTGATTGAAGTTCAATTTTGTTTGTATCTTTGTGTTTTTTTTTAAATTTGTATTTCATTTTGTTTCTTCATAAATCTGCATCAGTGGTATCAGAGTTGTCTACTCTTTCTTTGTTTTTATATGCATGTCCCCAATGAGATCGAGGTATAAGGAGTTGGGAATTGAACTGGTTGAGCCCTTGCAAGACTGACCTCACTGACCTCGATGGTCTCCCATGGAAGATGAGAACAAAGACAAGGGAGTAGGATATCCCTTCAAATTGTTGCTCAAAGAATCCCTTGAGGGGAACAGAACAAGTTGGTGGATAATTTTTCCCAGATCCTTTGCCGGATGCGAGTAGGCTAACCATCTTCGTCTAGCAGTCACTTTGGAGGCGTCGCTCCCTTTAAGGTACAAGTTAACTTTGACATTCCTATATTTGAAGGTCAAATAGACACAAATGTTGTAGATAGGTGGTTAAATCTACTAGAAAGATATTTCTCGGTACATAATTTTCCGATACGGAAAATATTTCTTTGCACTCCTCATCATCGCACCCCATGTCAAGGATTGGTGGGAAACTCAATGTGAAAAAAGGGATGAGGAGGCACCCCCATTATTTTCAACTGCACCCTCTTAGGATTCTTTCCAAGACATCGTCAAGCAAAAATATTACTCTGTTGGGAGATATGAAGACAAGTATATAAAGTGGACCATGCTACGGTAGGAAAGGGACCAAGAGGTGCCAGCGTTCACAAATATTTTTCATACCCTACACACAAAGTTGGGTATAATGGACTCTGAGTGATATTTGGTACTCGAGTATCATGGTTGTATGCTTAATACATCCAGGCAGAAATGGAATTCTTGGATATCTCCTCGCTTGGCATTGTGTATTGATATGTTGTCACGATCAAGTAGAAATTTAAACAAAAGAAGCGGGACTTTGGATCTGTGAATATGAAGCAGGGCAAAAGAACCTCCAAACCACAAAACAAAGGACAAATCCAAGAAGGAATGACGCAGGACAACCCTCAAAGCCACAATCAAAGAAAAATAGCGAGAAGACGAAGAAAGTCACAAGAAAGAGGTGTGAGTTCCATAAGAGCCACACTTACAACAAAAATGAGTGTCACACAAAGAAGTCATTGGTGGACAAGCTAAAATATTGAGAGTTACATGTGTAATCTGACTTAGAGCTAGAACATGATAAGGGGAAACAAATCATAGATGCAGAACTCAACGCCATTGTTTCCACCACCAAGGTAAAGAATATTGATCCCAAAGACCCAGAGGAGGTTGATCATCTCTTCCACTCAGATGTGGGTGAAGGGCCTGTTGTTGTAGTTCATTGTTGAAAGTGGAAGTCAAAAGAACCTCATCTCAACCAAGGTCGTGAAGTAGTTGGGCCTACTGACAACACCACACCCGCAACCATACATTATTAGGTAGCTCCACCAAAGTCGATAATTCATGTGGATATTGGTGGCCACCCACCTATTCCACTTGGACCTCGACCATTTTTTCTTTCAGTTTCCTTAATTGTAGCACAATTTATTATTTTTGGCAGTTTTTCAGGTCCTGAACTTCTGGAGCCGTTTTGAGGCCCTAAAAGATGTTTTTTTGGAAAACAAACAAATTTAAAATCTATGGGAAATATTTGCAGTCGAAAGTTTTAATCCTCAAATAGATCTTTCTAAGAAGGTATCGTACATGGCAAACTAAGATCGTATGCCAAACTTACGACCCCGAGAATTTGATGTACCAATTTAGCCCAACGAGGCCCACAGACTTTTGGCGCTTCATCTCTTATGTTTAGATTTTTGCATGTTTAGGGTTTTCCATTATTTCTCAATAATAAAGAGGCCTTTGAGGATCATTATAACACAGTTAATAATGCATGTAGTTGCCACATCTCTTCTCAAAGATAAGCTACCATCGCATGAGCTAGTTTATTTCCATTTTGCATGTAAACATTTTTCAGTACTTTGTTATTGATAAATTGAAGTTCTTTTTTCGTTGTATCTTTATGTTCCTATTTATATTTGTATTTCATTTTGTTCCTTCATAAATATGGATCAATGGTATCAGAGCGGCTTGCTCTTTCTCCATTTTCTTGTGCATATCCCCAATGAGGTCAGGGTATGAGGAGTTAGGGCTTGAACTGGTTGAATCTTTTTAAGACCAACCTCGCCGACCCTGAAGACCTCCCATGGCGGAAGAAAAGAAGGATGAGGGAGCAGGAGATCCTTTCAAAATATTGCTTGAGCAAGCCCCTCGAGCAATAAAGGAATGCGATGACGGACAAGTTTCCTAGATCCTTCAGCGAATACCCACAGGCGATGCATCTTCATCCAGCAGCCACCTTGGAGGTGCCACTCCCTTTAAGGTATAAGTCAGCTTTGACATTCCCATATTTGAAGGTTAGATAGATGCATATGTCGTAGATAAATGGTTAAATCTATTCGAAGGATATTTTTTGGTTCATGATTTTTCCAATAGGGAGAAGATTACTTTTGCACTCCTCAAAGCTGCCCCCCATGTCAAGGAGTTGTGGGAAACCTATTGTGAGCAGAGGAACAAGAGGGAACCATCATTGTTTTCATTTGCACCCACTTGGAATTATTTCTAATATGCCATCAAGGAACAGTATTACCCAGTCGGGAGCTATGAATATAAGTAAATAAAGTGGACCACACTGCCGCAGGGAAGGGACAAAGACATACTAGAGTTCACAAATATTTTTCATACCCTTCACACAAAGTTGGCTATCAAGGATTCTAAGCAACATCTGGTACTCAATTACCATGATTTTATGCACAAATAAGTATAGGATGAGATGGATTTCATGAACATTTCCTCGCTTGACATAGCCTATCGATGTGCTATCAATATCGAGAATAAATTTAAACAAAATAAGTGAGACTTTGGATCTATGAATCTGAATCAAGGGAAAGGTGCCCCCAAATTGTAGAACAAAGGACAAAGCTAAGGCGGGGTGACCCAAGACAACCCACCAAAGCTGCAAGCAAAGAACAACACCACAAAGACAAAGAAGGACACAGGAAAGTGATGTGAGTTCCATAAGAGCCCCACTTACAACACAAGTGAGTGTCGAACCAAATAGTTACTAGTGGTCAAGCTGAAGGCTTAGTAGTTAAATGCATGTTCTGACTCTTATTCAAAACCTGATAACAAGAATGATAAAAGGAAGCAAATTATTGATGCGGAACCTAGTGCCACCATTGCCACCACCAAGATCTAGAAGATTGAGCCCGGAGATCCAAAAGAGGGGAGAATCTCTTCCGCTCACAGATGTGGGTGAAGTGGTCTCCACTGCAGTTCATTGTCAACAACATGAGACAAAATAACCTTATCTCAGCAAAGGTTGTTAAGAGGATAGGCCTACCGACCACACCACACCCGTAGCCATACATCATTGGGTGGCTCAACCAAGGACGGGATCTTTGCGTCAATCAACAATTTTGTCTTCCCTACAACATCAAATCCTTCACGAATGAGGTACTATGTGACGTTGCTACTCTTGAAGTTTGTGATGTATTATTAGGCCAACCATACTTTTGGAAAAGTCATGTTGTGTGTGAGTCGAGACCTTGCACTTTTATTATCTATTTGGGCAGTAAGTTGTACAAAATACTAGAGGTAGTCTCGCCTATCGTCACCTCTCTGATCTCTGCTAAGCAATGCAGTAAGATCATCTCCAAGACTGGGAAATTTGTTTTTTTTTTTTATTCGCTCTCAAAGTAAGGGGAAGATCGTGGCCACATCCATGGCCCCTAGGAAGGGTTCCTCCACACAGTAGAAGTAGGTGGATAATATTGTGGAAGAATGCAAGGAAATCTTCTCCTCACCCACAAAGGTACCCTTGCAATTTCAGGTCAAGCATTTGATCGATCTAACTCCCAGGGCACCTCTACCCAATGGGCCGATATATTGTCGCTCCATTCTAGAAAATGAAGAGATCAAGTGGTAGATCTAGGAATTGCTACAAAAAGGGCACATTCGACAAAGTTCCTCACCCTCTGGGATCCCAATCGTACTTGTACAGAAGAAGGATGGGACCTAGAGGATCTGCATTGATTATTCGGCACTAAAAAATATCATTGTCAGGAACAGGTATCCAATCCCACAGATTGATGACCTTCTGGACAAGCACATTGGGGCCAAGTATTTCAGCAAGATCGATTTGAACTGTAGCTATCACTAGGTTCCAATAGAGCCCACATACGTATGGAATACCACCTTCAAATCCAAAGAAGGCCTTTTTGAATGGTTGGTCATGCCCTTCGGGTTGACAAATGCCCTTGCAACTTTGATGAGGATGATGGATGACATCTTGAAACCCTTCACCAACTTGTTCATGGTTGTTTATTTGGATGGCATCCCCATCTTCAGCAAGAGTTGGGAAGAGCACTTGCAACACATTCGACGGGTCCTTCAAACCCTGTGACAACACAAATTGTGTGCCAACTTGGAGAAATGCACATTTTGCATGGGTCAGATCTAATATTTGGGCTACATCATTGATGAGCAAGGTGTGCATATGGATCTAGCTAAGATCCAATTCATTCGGGATTGATCAACCCCGACCACTCTAATAGAGCTTCAAAACTTTTTGGGCCTTTCCAATTTCTATCAGAGGTTCGTGTTGGGATTCTCTCATATCATTAAGCCTTTGAATCAAGCTACCAAGGGCGAAGAGAAAGTAAATTTTTTCGAGTCCGAGTCCCAACAGAAAGCATTTGTTGAGCTAAAGCACCGTCTTTGCTCTGCACCAATACTCACTTTTCCAGACCTGCAACAACCATTTTAAATTGAGACTAATGCCTCTGACTATGCTATGTGTAAATTTCTCACCCAACAAGGGCATTCAGTGGCCTATCACAGTGATATAATTTCTAACACCATTCAGAAATACCCCACCTATAATAAGCAGATGTACCATCTTGCAGGCTTTCCAACAACGGAAACATTACATTATGGGGAAGAAAATGATCATTCACATAGATCACTGACCCCTATAGTTTATACAGACCCAAGGGAAGTTGCAAACCAATCACCATCAAAAGTGATCTACATATCTACAACAGTTCCATTTGAATATCAAATATAAGAAGGGAAACACCAATCATGTTGAGGATTGCCTCAGTTAACCATCGATGGCAGCACTCACCACTGTTCTCAACTCTTGTGGCCACGAGACCTTTGGATGGCCACAAATATATAAAAATGATCCAACGTTTTCCACCACATACCAAATGCTAGTGGATGGAAAACAAGTTCCAGACTTCCACCTCCAAGATTCATTATTATGTTACCAAGGCCACCTTTGTGTTCCTTCAAGTGAGAGTGCTACGCTGGTTTGGGAGGCGTACTATAGTCGGGTCATAAGACAATTTGGTGTCGATAAAATTGTGGCCATACTAAAGAAGTATTTTTATTGGCAAAATCTCCAACCGGATGTTGGAAAACACATCAGATCCTACATTGCCCGTGGCATTTCCAAGTCAATTATTAAGAATCAAGGATTGTATATTCCTCTGCCCACTCCTAGCCAACCCTGGGAATCCATCTCCATGGACTATATGTCTGACCTTCCTTCTATCATGCATAGGAATGACTGTGTATTTATGGTCATCAACAAATTTTAAAAGATGGCCATATTGGTTGCCTGCAAGAAGAGTATCACAACAGAGGTCATTGCCAAACTCTTCTCTTAACGAGTGTGGGTACATTTTGGGATCCCATAGACTGTTATATAAAATTGGGATAGCAAGTTCCTAAGTGCATTTTGGTCGAGCCTTTAGTCATTGTTGGACACCAAGCTCACAAAATCGACTACATTCCACCCCCATATTGATGGCCAAACAGAGGCCATCAACAGGATGATTATGCACATACTACACATGTAAAACTCTAAGCATACGCGAACATGGGATGAGAGTATTCCCTATTTACAACACAACTACAACAAAGCTCTTTGTAGCTCAACTGGCTACAACCCCTTTGAAGTGGGTCTGAGATTTCAACCATTATGTCCCCTTGATGTTACACTGCCTTTTGCAACTAGACATGAAGAATCTGCCCATGTTCAATTTGAAGCTAATAAATCCACCAGGTTTATTGAGTGCATTCAGCACATCCTCCAGTAGGTTCGTAACAACTTGTAGAAAGCCAATGCCAAATACAAATAACTACATGATTAACATCGGGTGCCCCATAAGTTTTAGGTGGGTGATAAAGTTTGGTTACATCTGCAAAAAGAGCATCTCAATGGAGCCTATCCTAAACTTTGACCGCTCTGATACAAGACTTACACCATCACCAAGGCTATGGGAGATAATGATTTTTATATTATTATCCTCCCATTCCTTGGCTTGCACCCCGTATTTAATGTGGACCACCTTCGGCCATACTTTCCACCATTGTTGGAAACATCAAACATTGTTGAGCAGTTAACACCAACAGAGCTCAACCAGGGCAAGTGGCTCACCAAGAACCAAGTTCACTAGAAGTTTCCCCATCTCATGGAGGCACTCAACGTAATGGGGACCATTGCTTCCTAATGGGGGAGGACTTATCTAGGTGGATATTTGTGGCCTCCCATATATTCCACTTGGACCCCGACCATTGTTTCTTTCAATTTCCTTAATTATAGCACAATTTATTATTTTGGGCAATTTTTCAGGTCCTAAACTTCCAGAGCCGTTTTGAGACCCTAAACGATGTTGCTTTTGAAAGCGAACAAATTTGTGGCATGTAACAAAATATTGTAATCAAAATGTGTATTCCTTAGATAGATCTTTCTAACGAGGTGTTGTATGTGTCAAACAAAGATTGTATGCCAAACTTACAACCCCAGGAAGTTGATGTACCAATTTACCCCAACGAGGCCCACAGAGTTTTCGCGCTTCATCTCCTATGGTTAAGTTTTTGGATGTTTAGCGTTTTCCATTGTTTCTCAATAATAAATAGGAATTAAAGCTTCATTGTAACACAATTCAGAAGGCATGTAGCTACTACATCTCTTCTCAGAGATAAGCTACCATCACCTGAGCTCGTTTATTTCCATTCTGCATGTAAACAATTTTTAGTACTTTGTTATTAATGAATTGAAGTATTATTTTCAGTGTATATTTGTGTTCCTATTTATATTTTTATTTCATTTCATTCCTTCATAAATATGGATTAGTTGAGATCTTCGCATTAGCCAATAGTGCCACCTTCCCTACAACATCACGCCTTTCATGAATGAAGTATTGTGTGATGATTCTGCCCTTGAAGTTTGTGATGTTTTATTAAGCCAGCCATACTTGTGGAAGTGTCGTGTTGTGTATGAGTCTAAGCCTTGCACTATTATTATTACTTTGGTCAATAAGCTATAAAGGATACCAGAGGTAACCTCGCTTACCGCCTTTTTTTTATTATCTATGCTAAAAAATGTAGTAAGATCATCTTCCAAACTTGGAAATTTGTTTTCTTTTTTATTCGCTCTCAAAGTAAGGGGAAGATCTTGGCCACATCCATGCCCCCCAAAAGGGTTCCTCCATGCAGAAGAAGCAAGTTAATAATGTCATGGAAGAGTACAAGTACATCTTCTCCTCACCCACATGGGTCCCTTTGCACTGTCGGGTCAAATATTCAATCGATCTGACCCCCAAAGCACCTCTACCTAATGGACCAATATATCATCGCTCTCTTCTAGAAAACAAGGAAATCAGATGGAAGATCCATGAGTTGCTACAAAAAGGCACATCCAACCAAGTTGATCACCTTCTTCAATCCCAATTGTACTTGTACAAAATAAATATGGGACATGGAGACTTTGCATTGATTATCAGGCACTGAATAAAATCACTATCAAGAACAAATACCTAATCCCATGGATTGATGACCTTCTTGACCAACTCAAGGGGGATATGTACTTCAACAAGATTGTTTGAAGTCCGGCTAGCACCAAGTCCCAATACAACCCATAGATGTATGGAAGACCACCTTCAAGTCCAAGGAGGGTCTCTTCGAGTGGTTAGTCATGCCCTTCAGATTAAGGAATTATTGACTAGCTTAAGGGGGTTAAGTACTTCAATAAGATTGTTTTTAAGTCCAACAAGCACCAAGTCCCAATAGAGCCCACATGTGTATGGGAGGTCGCCTTCAATTTTTGGTTGTATACCCAACAATCCTCCCCTCGAACAAAGGACCATCGAGCCTCCCCTCAAACAATTATCCATCCGTCCACTCTCCACGAGATATTTGTCCATCCTTATATACCCATGATCCTCCCCACTTCTAGTCAATGTGGGACTTTGGTTGTATACCCAACAATCCTCCCCTCGAACAAAGGACCATCGAGCCTCCCCTCAAACGATTATTCCATCCGTCCATTCTCTTACCAACCAGATCTCCGCCCAATGCGTTGGAAAGCACGCG